>RJWT010027560.1:0-15471 GCA_004365215.1 Cuniculus paca
GGTAAATTGTTCCCAAGGATATTCCAAATTCTACCCACTCCATTTATGAAGAATAAACACCACCAGATTTTCACACCTGGGCGTTTTTGAGAGTAGTTTTGGGCAACTTGAGGACTCTTCTTTGAAATTTTGTATAGTGTCATCCAACTGAGCAAGATTTTGTTGAAGCAGTTTTGAAACATATTGGCTTAGTATCAGTGAGGTCTGGAAATTCAAGCTGTGATCTCAATGAGTGACGGGAACTCTATTAGTTGCATTTGCTATTTACATGAACATACTCATAGATGCGCATTACTGTTGCTAGGAAACTCAGAGCTAGATCCTTTGGCAGGTCAGGGAGATGCATAAATAAGTGCCATCAGATCACCCTGGTTGTCTCAGCACATTCTTTTCTATATTGCTCATTTAGTGAAGCTGAATTATACTTTAAAACCGAGGACTGTTTAAATTAGCCCAGGCTATCAAGTGTTCGAAAATATCTTAAAGTAAAATTAAACACACCACAGCTAGTCATTGCGCATTCATTCATCAATGATGAATTTGCTGGTGTATATTTTTATAACTATGAGATTACATTCTCATACTAATCTATAACTATCTGTTGCCTGTTCTCTTAGCCATGTAGCCTAGAAAATCATAGGTTTTCCTAGAGTTCTTTTTAGTTCATTGAAGAAATTTTTTATATAATCTCAGTGACTGAGCTGATGAATTCCGAGCAACTTGGTCAGTAGACAGATGCGTCAAATCTGACTTCTGCACACAGAGAATTTACAGTCTAGTGAACAAAATCCATTACATAAACAATCAAATGCTAATATCACAAGAAAGTGAAAATATTTTAACATTCAGACTGGTAACTTTTGCTACAGAGGATATTAAAAAAGAATGCCTAGAATATCAATACTTGATCTTTAGATTTAAAGTTGTGGACTTACGGATTTAAGCAAACCAATAGGAAGAAATAACACTGGTAAAGTTTGTTATGAAATCAAGAATGAAGAAGTTATTTGTTACCATGTTAAATGTAACTAAAAATTTAATACTTAACTGTCACTACATAAAAAACATTGAGTCTTGAGATAAAGAATATCTATAAATTACAAATTGGGCAGTAGCAGGAACTCCCTAAGAATGGAAATGAGGATTTTCTTTATAATTTCAGTGGTACTATAAATATATGGGATTTCTGAGAATTGATTTTAACTTGTACACATTTATTTCCAGGTTTTAACTTACAGTTTTGCTTAAATTGATCCTAATAACAGTACTCCAGAGCCTCTTTTACCATTAATATGATTGTGCATTAAAAATAGTTTCTGTTATAGTTGTTTTGAAATTATGCAAAACCAACGAAATATATCTCAATAATATTTTTTAAATGCTTACTTAGAAAATTATGTGTCCAAAACATTCTAATAATCCTTAGCATTACAATTTATTTGATACTTTTTACAAGTGGTATTTGATCTATATATTCTAGTGTACATAAAGCAAATGAGTTGATGAGTTCCTCTATTTGATTACTAGGATAGTTTGCATAACCTCAAATTTGCTTTTGACATTAGTGCAAAACACTGATGTTTATTGAATCATTTGGCTTATTTTAATTCAAGTATTACTGAGGTATCATGATACAACCTTAGGAGAAAATCATAGGCTGACCCCAAAATGGAAATGTCAGGAAATTTCTTTGCAGACATAGATATAATCTATGGAGTGGAACTGGCTCTTTCTCAGATAAGAATAATAAGGCCTCCCATAGTACAGGTAGGATTTGTGTTAATCAAAAACAAACTAAATGACTTTAGTAACAACTCTGCCTTAAAACCTAGAGAAGTCTGCAAGAAACTGAAGGTTCAATGAACGCTTTACTTGGAAGGTTATGACATGAAAGCTGTTCTCTATCTGAATATGAGATCAGTACACTGCACCAAGGTGGTGAACAGAGCACTTGTTTCAAAACTCTGCATCAAAATTGCTTAGAAATCTAAATCAAGTGTCTATGGTCAAATCATTTTTTTTCCCACACAGGACTACTTTTTCTTACTTTAAACATAGGACTAACTCAGGATCACCCACAGAGGTGCCTGCATCAACACATATATCCTCAACATAAAGCACTAGGATCACATCACCAGGAACAAACAACATAGCAAGAAGGCAAACTGGCTAAGCGTTAGGTGACTGCTGCTTTAAACTTTTGGATTGAAGTAACTAATAAAAAAGAACAGCACCAAATTGGGTTTTGAAGAGAGACCTGGAAGTTGAGAACGAGTCTGATTATGCCAGACATCCTACTTCTGCAATAGCTCATCTGATCCCAGTTTGCCCCTGCCCCAAGGACTTGGAAGACCCAGGTCTCCTCCACCCACCAAGGGCTTGGAGGGCTAAGGCAGCATCATGCCTAGCAAGAAAGAAGTAAAATTTCCATGTTGTCAGTCTCTCTGGGAGAGAGGCAGCCAGGGGGCCTAGCGACCAGCAAGCTGTCCTCCCCTAGTGCCCACTTCCCAGGCACAGCCCACTCGGCTGCTGTGCTCAGGACTCTGGCTGGTGAAGTAGTCATCCTTCCTGCTAGAGACACCATCGATCCTGTATACCAGACATGGAGGCTGAATCTTGGCAGCTCTCAGTACTTTACTGGACATGGTTATCCCTAAAGACACATGGTTGGGGTCAATTTGTCTAAACCAGTGCTTTCTATTCCTATGTGTGTGAAGGTGAGGTACTGGGGAACACTGCATCCTGGTAAACCACCAGACACCAAAGCCCCATTCTATTGGGGCTGGTTTTGGAAAGGCCAGTGCAAGACAACCCCAGTAAAGAACCCCATGTCAGTGGGCCGACCCACTGAAGCAGTTCCATACTTCGCCCAAATTTTTTTGGCATCGCCTATTGACTGGATTGCCTGCCACTGCCATTCTCTGGTCACCTCTTTGCCAAGCTCTCAGGACAGAAATTCTTTAGCTCCAAGATGCAGCACCTCAATGTGAGGCAGGAAAAAGGTGGCTGAAAAGGGGCTCGGCATCTTGAATGTCTCCTCGGGAGCAGTCACCGCTATACTTCTTGCCCAAGTTGCTCCAGTTCATGCTTTCATGGGTCTGTAGTGTCTTTCCCACTCTCCAAGGACTAGGACTCAGTCTTGAGAGCCCAAGGCTGGGATTTGGGTAGGGGTTTGGGAAATGGTTGCTTCCTACTGAGGTGTGGGCTGACAGGAGGGAGATAGCAGTGACACCAGCTCCCAATCCTAGAAGTCTACCTGGTGCACCTAAGCTCTGGGACCAGCCTCCTCCATACCCCTGCTGGACTTTCAGGCAAGCACCTGGAGATGCAGATGTTACTCAGGATCAGGGTTAGGTGGCACTGAAGTCAACCTCTTTTGGATTTCTGAACTTGCCTCGTGCAACAGTCCTTTCACATTAAAGCCTAGCTCCAGTTGCTGGGGGCAGCTTCCCTATTTTACCCTCAGATGCCCAGGCACTGCTGTGAAGAGGAGTTCCTGCCCTGTGCCATTCAACTTCTAGGAAATAGTGGCAGGCAGAGAGGACACTAGTGTTTTCCAAGTTTCATTTCCCCACCCCTAGAAAACAGTCAGCAGTACTAAGTGAAACACTCTGACCTGCCTACTGGTCCTACTAAGGGTAGGGGAAAGGCTCAAACTCCTGCTGAGGAAATTGCTATGTCCAAGTGGCAAGGCTGGAGCCACAGCTCCACCCAAGTGGCCTGAGGTGACATAGGGTGAAGCAGAGGCCTAGAGTGATAGGAAAGCATGGAAGTCAGGCCCCAGAAAGGCAAGGGGGCAGCTCCCCACCTGAATACCAGGACAGGGCAAAGTGAGGAGAAGACCTTTAAAGCTTGTCTGCAAGGGAGACTGTTGGGACCTTTGAAGGTGCGTGGACATTGATCACACCTGCGGAGTGGCCAACCAAGTTGAAATACAAAGAACACCTGGGGTAAGCCACAGAAACAAGTGACTCTGGACCACAAGAATCAGGCCCTTAGGTTGCCACACATGCAAATTACTAGGCAAAGGGGTGTCATGTGACATTAAGTTGCTAAGTATAAATAAATGCCCCTACAGTGAGAGGGAAGTTACTTTTCTCCCATCCAGAGAAAGACGGCTCCACCTGACCCAGGCTTTTGTCTCTTCTTTATTTTCTCATCCTCTTATGATCCTTCACCACAGGAACCTCAAGAGCCACTCAGGTAGTGGTAGGGGGCCCTCATCCCTCACTCCCAGTCTCTAGAGAGGGTCAGGCTTTGATCACTTATCCCAGCAAAATCAGATGAGGATGATAAACTGGGGGCCAAGGGCCTCAGTGTCTGGAGGACTCCTACTCCATGACTATGTTGCTGGGTGAAGATGCCAGTGGGTTTCCAGTCTTGGGCAGTCTGGATGGAAGTCAACAGACTCTTCCTGCCCTGGGCCCTAGGATGAATAGGGATCACAGTGAGAGGTGCTGTTCTGGCCAGTGTTCCAGTGACTGCCTTGCAGGCAGATTGGCACTGTGGACAAGCAGGACCATCTCGGGCATGTCATTTTTGACACTCTGTAAGTCCAAGACATGCTGGCTCATCTCCTGAGTGAGTTCCCATTAGGAACCTGGACACTGGACACTGAGGGTATGGCTGTGCCCCCTTTATACTCTGGAGCCCTGCTGCAAGGAGCCTTTGAGAATTTGCTTCCTGAGGGGCTGATCCACAGCTCCATTGTCTGTGTCCTCATGTCCAGGTTCAGCCCAAATCCTCACCTGCCCATAGTTTGGGACTTGAGCTCAAAGTCTGCTGGAGGCCTGGACCTGACATTGGCCTGGGCAGTTCCTGTAATACATGACAGAGCTCTGTCAGATGATGCCAAGCTCTTCATCAGGCTGGCCAGATTCTCTGGAGCGGCCATGGCTAGTGTTACTGTGGGTCTCTTCAGGGCCCCTAGAACCACCATGGGTGTGCTGAGTGAGGGTGCAGATTGCTGGTCGCAACCCCCAGGTCCTTGTGGGCATACTTCAGCACTTCAACCAGACTCACAGGTCAGCAGATTGCCTTCTACTGCAATTGAGTGGCAAAGACTTGTGTTCCTGTTTCTTTGGGGATATGGTCCTTCGGCTAGGGCTTGGCCACCAGAATCTGGGCCCTTTTCTGAGATCCTGGGTGGGTCTGATGGCTTTGGGGACCCTTCCAGGAATTTAAGTAGCTATTGTCCTTTTCATCTGAAGAGGATGAGAAAGACATGGAGGAGGAGGAGCAACATTTGAATTTGGATCTGTAAAGACCATCTAGTTCTTCGAGTTTGGACCACCAGCTGCAGGACATCACCACTTGCTTCCATGGCTGACTCCTGAGTCTCTTGCCTCTTGTGATTCTACACTTCATTCTCATACTCCCCCTTCTGGAAGGCCAGGAGCAACCTCCAGTTCAGAATGTTCTCTGGCTCCCAGCTGTTGTGTTTAGAACACCAGCCCACTACTTGACCGGGTACTCCAGCTTGCCCTTGCAGAACTGCTGGCTCAGGATGCACTGGCAATGAAGACCTGCTAGCCTTGCAGCTCAGCTATTCTAGGTGGCCACTTGCCCTCCTACTCTCCTACACTCAGATCATGAGTACAACATTGCTAGGCAAAAAACTAGAGTCTAGTTATAAACCAACACTAACGGGACCACAGACAGACTGCAGGGAATATCTAAAGGAAAAAGTATGAAATAAATGTTGTAGAACTTCAGTTTTTAGTCAAAGCATGATTTATATTGCTAAAGAGATGAGAAACCATTTAACATTTATGGAAAAGTCCTGAACTGAGCAAGTTGTGAATAAATTAATTAAGAATCACATGCATTGTACTTGTGTCACCCTCAAGGTCCTTATGACTTCTCCTGCTGCATTACTTCACTGCTAAGCACCCTGCATCTGAACTGACCTTGGCTCTATCGCTTTGTTCCTGAGAGCGTCTTCTATGTTTTTAGAATACTTCACCACTTTATTTAAAAAAAAAAAAAACAATCAATGCCAGTATGATCATAGCAAAAATAAGATTAGTAAGTTAACCTTCCTGGTTAACAGGCTTATATTTTAGAAGACACCAACTATACTTGATAATTGGATATTATAAAGGTTGTTTGTTTCTTTGTTTTTAATATTCTCTGGCTGGTAGACAAGTATTGATTTTAAAAGAAAATTCATCAGTAGTTTAAAATTTTGTCAATTATACTGATACTTGAGAGAGTCCCACCTTGGCATATGGTTATCATAATCCTGCTCTGATGCATTATCATCAAAGCAATACTCTCATTAGAAGAGAATGTTCATTACTTGGAGGAATTCTAATAATGTAAGCAGAGATATTGTGCTGCAAGAGTTATATTTTTTGGACCGTGAATCTCCTTTCAAACTTCCATCACAAGTTACATCTTGTAGCTGTAACCACTGCTTATGGAATTCAGATGAACTCTTATCCATTCACCGAGAAAAAAGCATGAAACGTAGCCCCCAAATTTCACATTTTTTCTATTATAGTGGAAAAAGCTGTTTGGTTAGCACAGCAAATGTTAGCAAAACTTTATTATTACCTGTATGAATTTCAATCTTTGCTGAAAGGAAAGCGCAAAGAACTGAGACTGGGCAACTGATTTCTATGTTCCTTTGATTCCCTCCCACTTTCATCTTTTCTCTTTCCTTAAATTGAAAAATTATTTTGTTTTCAACGTTATGAATTCAACTGAAAGACACTACCACATAACTCTAAGTGACTGAATTCATTATTTCTTTTCTTTTCTTTTCCTTTTATCTTCCCCATGAATTTTCCTTGCCTTATTACTTTTCCTGAATATCACACTTGTACCATTATACATATTTAGAAAAATATAATACAATAATAAAGTTTATTTAGTCTACTGGATTTTTCTTTCCTTGACCATAGTTATCTTGTATTTAATTAATATTTTCTGAATATCCTTAATATTCTTAAAATACATACAACATGCTATGCAATGTATGTGCACTAAAAATTAATTCCTGTCAACAATCCTTAAGCTAGTGGCTTTGCCCTTATGTCATTAATATCATTTTTTGAAAAGTGACAGTTGAATATGGGTGTGTGTGTGTGTGTGTGTGTGTGCGCAATGACTATAAATACTACTTTTACTATGCATACATGTATCAGAAAAAGAATAGGAAATTATTCCTTACTAATTCCAGCTGTAGTCTATCCTTCGTCCTGAAAGATTCTCCAGGCTATTGTTTGGGCTAGGTAATACTTTGCCTGGCAATAAAAGTTCTTTAGAAAACAAGTGTTATCAATGATTGTTGCTTTCATTTTCAAGTGAAGCCCAAAAGCTTTGGAGAATGTTCAGTGTTGTACAATTAATGAAACAGTTCTAAAGTCCTACTCAGATGTCCCAGGAGAACACTTCTGTCTGTCTTGATGTGCTATCCCTCTTATAACTTCACATTACTGATGGAAATTCTTCTACTGAAGACTGAATACATGTATTATGTATGTATATTGTGTCTATGAGTCAGAGCAATGACAGCAAAGTAAAGCTATTTTTTTTCACATAAACACATTATCTGGGAAAGTCACTAATGGTATCTGATGATGACTGCATAAGTTTCAGAAGGTACTTGAGAGCTAAACTATGCCCTTAAAGCAAATTATCTTTGAAAATGTCAATGTGATTATTGCCCCATCTCTTTAAATATGGATATATACCTAAACTGAATATATATATAGGTATATATATTTGCATATGTATTTGTTTCAAAAATATTTTAGTGATTTCTCCAGTTGTTTTACTCAGACTTAAACTTTAGAGATATTTTCAATTCTTTCCTGACTACATTTCTTTCTACCAACCAGCATTGTTTCACATTGTTTCACCCTGTGTTTCTACCTCAGTCATGTGCTATAGTTTGGAGACAGTTTGTTCCCCAAGATTTACCTGTGCTGGAAAGATAATGCCCTGCGTACTGATTCTGAGATGGTAGGAACATGAAGAGCTGAGGCGTCATGGAATGTAATGGGCCATGAGGACTCCAGTCTCATAAATAGATTAATGCTGGCCTTTTGGCTGAGTCTTTTTTTTATTTTTTCTTTTCTTTATCTTTTAAAGAGAATAAAACCAAGGAAAATAAAACAGAATAAAACCAATCAGAACCAACCAAAGTAAGTGATACAGGACTTCACAACATTACAAAATCAACAATAGTTACCATAATGCCTTCTGTTGTCTTCAAAATAGCTGCAGTTACCTTCAGACATAGTAAAAATCAAACAAAACAATAGAATACAAACAGTAAAAACCAAACAATGGGTACAATAAAAGAATATGCAACAAGACAATAGTAAATTAAAAATGTCTACCATATATATCTTACTATCTTTGAAAGAGCTGCTCATATCACTAGATATAATCAAACAAAGCAAAAGGGAATGAAACCCAACCCAACAAAACAATAAGCAATGTAGGACTTCAGAATGAGACTATAAAGAATCAACAATGGCTACCACTCTCAGAAGAAAACCCCCTCTAGATACCATGCTGTGTACCGCTATCTTCTAAATTGATGATCAGACCACTGGCCCTAGACTGAAAAGTCAGTGAAACACCAAAGCACTACAGGCATTCAATTGTGTTTCAACTTAGGAGCTATCATCAGAAACTGTGTTTTAGTTGGTCACTTGGTGGGGGAGACTGGTACTTCTGGTTTGCCAGCCCCTGAGCTGGAAGGAGCTGGGATCAAACTGACCCTCTGCCAGTGGCGACCTACAGGGAAAGACTTGACTCTGGATGTGCTGTCTGGCAGCAGCTGGCACGTGGTGCTAGTTCAGGCAGAGCTGGGCTAGTTCTCTCTCCCCACATTCCATGATGGTGCTCTTGGCTGAGTCTTCTAAGACTGAACTGATTCCTTATAGAGCAGGTTGTTATAAAAGAGTGAGCTTGGCCCCTAGCACTAACTTGATCACCTGTTCCCTGTCTCGTCTCACTATGTGACCTCTTCCTTCCTCTCACATGTGCTTCTGTCATGTTGCCACCTGTCATGTTATCATGCAGCCAGAGGCCCTCAAAGAAACTGAACAGATGGAATCACCAGATCTTGGACTTGAGCCTCCAAAATGATGAGCTAAATAAACCTCTTTTTGGTCAAGTAATATGCCTAGGATCAGATATTTTGCAAGAATGAAACAAAATGTCCCAGATACTCACTTGAATCCTGTTTGTTAAGCATCTCCACCAATACACCTTTAGTTCAATCCTTCAATTTTTAAGTATATTTATCTTTAAAAAGAACTATTTCGCAGGTATATGCATAGAAATTGATTAGGTTTCCTGGGTTTTCCTTTTTGTTTTTTTTGTGTTTTTTTGGGTTTTTTTGTTTGTTTGTTTGTTTTTGATTTTTGAAACAGAGTCTCACTATGTATTCCAGGCTGACCTTTTACTTCACTACATAGCCTAGGCAGATGATGGCAGAGACAGTCTTTGCAAAGAGAATCAATAATTTACATATGAATGAAGACACTTCTTTTGTAAGGGTACTTAATTACTGAATTTAAAAGCCCATCAGGCTTAGTATTTAATTTAATACAATTTTATTTCTCTCTTACACAAATGCTAATCCAGATCTGAAATATTTGAAATGGGAAACAATTTAGGAAACATGAACTTGTTCTCCATTTCCATGGATGAAGAAATGAAAGACTGAAGTTATAGTGAAAATAAGCCTTATGATGGGTAGTTAGCAAGAAAAATGTTTGAAGCCTTTAACCTATTTCTTGTGTCTTCTTGAGAACCCTGAAATAAAAGAGTAATGATAGTCAAGTCTTAATGATCGACCTAGTAAACAGATCTTCCAATAAACCCATAAATGGCATTTGCCAGTGAAAAGATGTTATAGTTTTTATCTGGATATCCTAGATGCAAGAACCTCATGCATTCATAGGTGGTGCTTGATTACAAACCACTTGCTGTTAAGAGATGGGATCTGGTCATAAGAGATGAGTCCTTAAGGGTCATCACCTGGAAGGATTTGTTTTCCATCTTAGCTCCTCCTTTCATTCTCTCTGCTTCCTGTTTGCCATGCCCCTCTCCTGTGCTACACTACCTTGGATCTAGCCAATTATAGACTGAGAGGTGACCCAAGTAAACCTCTCCTCTTTTTAATTGTAGGTGTCAAGTATTTTGTCTCAGTGAAGATAGAAGTGACCGAGGTGGAAGATAAGAATCCATCTATGAGAAATACTTTTATCAGAGCATATAAGGTCAATTTAGATGATTTATTATAAGTAAACATGGGATTTATGGCAGTGCCTGGCTGGTAAATACAACATAAGTCATACAAGCTGTTTTGGTTACTTTTCTTCGTTGCTGAGACAAACCCCTGACACCCAAAATTAGAGAAGAAAAGGTTTATTTATCTCACAGTTTCTGGAGATTTCAGTCCATAATCAGCTGACTCCAAGGCAGGATGTCATGCACTGGGGCAGCACTTCAAGGCAGCAACCAGAACAAAAGAGAGAGCAAACAAGCCTCTTCTCTACCCTTAACTTGTACACAGGACACCCCCTCAAAAAAAAACTTCAGGATGGGTATAACACTCACAAAATGTCCTTGCCCTCTTTTGCACAGGATGAGGATATTTACAAAGTAAGAACCCTGGCTCCCTGCTGAGTCTCTCAGTTAAACTTCCAAACTTCTCAAGTTGACACAATGTATTAACCATAAGACAAGCCATGTTATTAATATTTTAAAACATGAAGATGTTCCTTAACATCTCAGTAACCACTGATGGAACATTGCTTATAATAAATCTCATGATTATCTAAACCAGATGCAATTTGACTCTAGAAGTAAATGGCTGTGCTAATAAGTTCTTTCTGGTGTTTTTTGAGGAGCTATGTATCTTATTGTTGCTTATATCTATTGATTCACTAGAAAAATAAATGAAAAATTGATTGTTTAGTAAGGTCTATGACTCCTGGGAACTCAAACCTTGATGCTGTCATAGTGATCATGAATAGGAGAAGAATATGTGCACGGCTAATAGATTTCTAAATTAGTCTTCTTTTCTCTGTGGCAAAATATTTGTCATATTCAAGAAAGTGAATAAAAATCAGAGACATTATATATAAGCTTACTCAAACAATTACAAGAGAGTTTGTAACTTCTTGCCGTAAATTCTGGTCTTTCTTATGGGTAAGTGTATCATCTGGGATTACATTTGGCTGTACACAGCATGGTATAACCAAGTAGATAATCTACCAAATCAGGAAAAAAATCAGAAAGTAGATTACAACTTAGATCTATATCAGAAATCTATCAAATGAAATATATAGTCAATTTTCAAGAGTTTTGCTATAACCCTAAAAAAATAGAAATGTGCAATATTAAAAGGACCTGCATTGTATAATTAATAAAGACCTTGTGTATCAGTTGGAAAAATGAAATGACAGAACTCTCATGAGTGAATTGAACTAGAAACCATGAAATTCTCCACTTGGACTTCCAGAGAAAGCAAAAGACAAATGGGAAAATGTATGGTGTGCTATAAGCATACCACTGACAGGTGCACTTGGGATGTATTTTACACATCTTTTCCCACTTAAAATTTTATTTTTTCTATATCAAATTTCACCAAAGATTATGGAAACTCCGAGTCTTTCTGCCATCTCCTTCCTTTTGACCTCAACTTATTAAAGTTGAGCAGCCTAAGGCATCCATGAATCAAAAAATTTTGATGAGAGCCATCATTTGGAGGCAAGAGAGCACTGATTTTATTCTGAAGTGAATCCATAGAATATAATGGAAGAGAAGGCTTCCAAAGGAATATTACTTTGCACACAGATGCAGGTGATACAGTTTTTACCACATCTTTTGTTTATATGCCACATAGATCTCAATCCACAGCCTTGACCTCCAACTATTAGTACTAAATTCACATTCTTCGAGGCCCTTAAGTCAGTCTAGTTAAGTCAGTAGAGTTTTATAGTGTTATATGAGAACATAACGTAAAGAGTTTTCTTAGCTTTTGAATGCCTTAAAATAAACTAGTTCCTTGACAGCATAAAAACAAATCTGTACTTTGTAATTGTCTCCTGCATTTTTTTTTGCATATGGCATCTCTTCACACTCTTTGTGGAAATATTTTCTCCAACAACATTTCTGAATTGTTTTCTTTCCATCTTCTGACTTATTTCAGACTCTACTTACATAAATGCTCTTCCTTGTATTCCAGCTGTATTTGATTAACTCCATTCTTTAAGAGTCCTTTCAGATACTATTTTCTGCAATGTTTTTTTGAACCCCATGTCCTGTCCCTTTTACTTGCCCCCCAATACCACATTCATGTAACTTTTTAATTGAAGTGTAACATATGTACAGAAAAAAAAAAGTAAAAACTATGAGGTACATAGCTCTAATCCACATTCCCAGAGCTCAGAATAAGAAATAGAAGCTTCTTTCTCAGCAGATCTGTAGTTTGCTGAAGATAGAATCACTATCTCTGTCTCTAAGAATTCTGTTATTCTAACATCCTAGAAATGATAGCCTGGAACAGAGGCTTTCAGTGACTCTGCTTATGAGATGCATAGAAATATGAAACTCATGAACAACATTTTCCCAAAAATATCTTTCCCTAGTTTGTGTACTGCTTTACATTCTGAACACTCTGTTACTTTGATTAATCTGATTAAAAGAGACCTGAACCTATTCTGTTCATTGTGTCTCCTATGAAAAATATAAGCCTATTAACATAATTTAATTAGTGCGAGGAGGCCACTTGACAGTAGTCACTTCACCCATGATTCCAGTACCCAGAGAATTGAACAAGCCCCACTAACCACTCTGTTGTATCTTAGAAAGTCAGAGGACTTTTTCAGCTTTGGTGGAACATGCCTTTTTCTTGGCCTGAGAAACTAACCCAGGAACAGTGGGATGTACCAGTGAGGCACAGTTCCTTACTGGCCATCTGGAAGACATGAAGGGCAAATCTATCATCCATAGCAATGCTGGCCAATAAACTGAGGCTGAGGTTTTGTTTTACACAGGTTGTCACTGATAACTGTGGATAAAAGAGACATAATCCATATCCCTATTTATAGCTGGATGTGTCCTGTTGGAGGCAAAATCACAAAGTATGTTATCTCTTTGGGTGACTTCCCATGGTAACTGAGGAGTTGCATTTTCAGATCCCTTTAGTCATCTGAGGGCTATCTGAACTACCCATGATATTTGTACAAGCACCCAGAAATGAGTCTCTTATTACATTAGTCTTTCAATAAAATGCCATTCTAACACAGTTGATGTCTCTGTGGTGTTTTAAAGGCGTGTGTCATGTTTTCAATATTGTTTACTTTTCTCTGTTATTTGACTCACAAACTACATGTTTTATTTGATGTTTTCATTATAGAAATTATCTATGAAAGTGTAATGATTTGGAAATAGAAAATGGATTTAAAATAGAAATGCTAAAAGTTTATAATGGTCAAGTTTATAATTAATAGCACTTTGCTATTAGGGAGAAAAAAATCAGTTTTCCATTTTATTTAAATATTCTTTTCTTGTTTATGTGCTGAATTTTTCTCATCAGATAGCCATAATTAAAATAATTGATTCTGTGAAAAGATCCAGCAGTATGGTGCTTAGCGGTCCATATCAAAAAGGTCAGACACCAATTACTGTAATTTTGCATAAAATGAAATAAAAAAGCTGCCCCTTTCACTCCAAGTGAGAAATGTTAGGATTAATCAGAATCCTCACGAGGCTTTTTCAATCAATACATGCTTCAGTGAATGATTACAGCACCAAAATTGAAAGAACATTCTATTCAGGCCTACAATTATGGTCACACAGAATACAAGTCCTTTTAGAAGGAAATTTTGTGTGTGTGTGTGTGTGTGTGTGTGCTTGAAAAGATTGATTTGGTTTCCCATAATCCTCATGCTTTCTCTGACACTGTATTTTGAATGTTTCTAAAGTTCAATCTATTTTATGAATGTTTGCACTCACTGAATTGACTCATTACTGAAAGGTCTATGACTCTTTGCAACAAGACCTTTTTTATTTAGACTTTCTGGGATTTAACTATAAAACCTGAAAAATTTAGGAGAACATAATACTTCAAATTTGAGAGTCCCTATAGACTCGATATATTGCAATGATTCATATTAAAATAATGTTCTGAGTCTACATAGATCTAACCAGTTTTTTCCAGTATAACATCTTTTCCTTTTAGTACCAACTCTCCATAAACTAGTTTAGAAATTAAATATTAGAAAAGTAAATTTTTAGATTAAGTATGAGAAATGTGTATGCAC
Organism: Cuniculus paca; assembly: GCA_004365215.1. NCBI lineage: Eukaryota > Metazoa > Chordata > Mammalia > Rodentia > Cuniculidae > Cuniculus > Cuniculus paca. The sequence continues at coordinate 14,301 of RJWT010027560.1, forward strand.
ATAACAAAGCAAGGCTTAATTGAACATATTATAGGTTACTGAAGATCCAAAACTACCTCTCTCCCTCTTCACCAACACCTCTTGTTGAAATTGATAAAATATTGTGAGATAAAAGATTTATTTAATCTATGGAATAAGAAAGTAGTGAAAAAGTATGGAATAAGAAGAAACTAAATTACTGTGAAATCACTTATTATACTTACCCTGCTGTCATCTTCAAAATATAAATTTCACTTGGAACTTTTATCTTTAAAAAATAATGTTTTATTTTCACAAATCATAATTCAATACACTTATGGGACACAATGTGACATTTTGATATTTCTATGCAACATGGAGTGACAAAATCATGCAGATTAATATACACATCATCTTCTTTAACTAGGAATTTTATGAGACATTTGCAATTTATTCTTTATTTTAAAATACATATTAATATTGATATAGTCAACCTGATGTTCAGTAAATCTCACTATTTATTTTTTCTACTTAACTAAAGTTTTGTATCTTCTGACTGGTACATTCTTCTGGTGGCTCTGCACCTGTCTTGGTCAACTGTCATTCTACTCTCTACTTCTGTAAGCTGAAGTACATTTTACATTTCCTTTTACATTTCCTCATGTAACCGGGCTCATTTGGTACTTTTGTCTTTGTGCCTGGTTTATTTTAGGTAGCATAATGTTTCCAGGTTTATCCACAATGATGCAAAGAGCAGAATTTTCTTCTTTAAAAGGCTGAATAGTATTGCATTCTGTAAATATCCCACCTATACATTGTCTAGTTATTTATAGACACTTAGACTGATTCCTTGTCCTGGCTACTATAGGCAATTCTGAAGTAGTCATGAGTGTTCAGTTATTCTGTCAACATTTTGATATCAATTATTTGGGATCTCAATTACTTCTGGATCAGAAGTGGGATTGCAGTATCATATGATAGTTCGATGTTCAGTTTTTGAAAGAAATCTCCATGCTCTTAGTTGTCTTGATTAGTTTTCTAGTTGCTGGGACAAAACACCTGACACCCAAAGTGAAGCAAGGAAAGGTTTATTTAGCTCACAGTTTCTGGAGATTTCAGCCCATAATCAGCTGGCTCCAAGGCAGGGTGGCATGGCACTGGGGCAACACTTCAAGGCAGCAGCCAGAACAAAAGAGAAGAAAAGGCAAACATG
>RJWT010027561.1:0-15460 GCA_004365215.1 Cuniculus paca
AGTTTGGTTGATCATTATCTTAGTTCTGGTTTTGTAAGGTGACATTGGGATAAGTCTTCATTAATTGAGGAAGCAATTCAGTCTCAATGAGATGACTGGTTCTGTTGGGGGCATTATCAGTTTTGCAGTGGCTTTACTGGAACCCAAGGTGACCATAGGTTTAGGGCAATAACTGGAGACTTCATGGTGCTCATGGGTAGTTGCATATAAATCTCTTATCTTGATGTCTTCACTGTTGAAAAGAATGTTACTTAAATTTAGGATTGACATTGTATTGCCAGCTTTTAGATACATACTCCCTAAGTGATTAACAATATGTCTTTATAGAGAGCTGAGAAGGAATTTGGCCCAAAATTTTTAATGTAAAAAGAAGACATAAAAAATGAAGATGAATCTTGGTTCTGCTTTTAGTTACCTACTGGACATCTATGGGCCTAAGTGAAAACTCAAGGCTTTTTTTTGACAAAAGAGTTTCAAAGTCCATGAGGGATCATGACTTTTAATGAGTAACAGGTTAAGAAGCATGATTTTGTTTGTCCTCTCTCCCTGTGATGGTCTCTGACTGTGTTAATTATACAAAAGTAAACCAATATGTGAATGAATCCATACCCCTGCAGACTAGGTGGATGGATCCACACCCCTGTGGACCAGATGGATGAATCCTCACCTCTCTGCACCAAAAAGATAAACTCATGCATTGGCCCTTGTGTTAGTTACTTTTCTCTCATTGCTGACACAAAATACCCAAAGTCCAAAATAAAGAAAAGAAATATTTATTTAGCTTAAAGTTTTTGGAGGTTTCAGTCTATGCTCAGCTGGCTCCAAAGGCACAGGGGCAACCATTCATAGTGGCCACAAGCAACAAGAGCAAAAAAGGTAAAAGGGAAGAGCACACCTCTTTCTCTCCTTATATTGTATGTTGGCTCCACCCCTGGTGGTGCAGCACTCCACACTGCCAACCCCAGCACTAGTCAACAAACCAATCACAAAGGCTAGACTCAGCTGCCTCCATAACTGCATGAGGCTTTGCGGGGGACACCCAGACACAAACCATAACAGCCCGCAACCAACTCTATATTTGTGGATTCAGTGCCCTGGCCACAGGCACCCACCGACTCCAAGCTGGTTCTTCATTTTGTCTCTCCTTGGCATGGGTCAGCAGAGACACCCATAAACCAACCAATCCAATTGTGGTTGAGAACAATGCCTGGGGAGAGAAGAAAGGGTTTTCATCTAGCAGGTCAACACAGCAAGCCACTGCACGAACACAACGACCTGCTAACTTCAAACCAGCTCAACTTTTTGCTTCCTCTTGGCATAGGGCAGCAGAGGCAAGGATTAACCAACTGACCTAATCCTGGAAGAGGCCAATGCCCAAGGAAAAAAGGTAAATCAGAAAAGCCAGTAGGCCCAGGTATAAAGCATGAATCTGGCCATAAAGAATTCTAGTGTTTTCCTCCCAGAGACTAAGTGAGAGACAACCACAGAAGATCACTATGGAGAGAGTACAAGTTAAAATAAACTCCCTAAGAGGTTTAAGCTCAGGCTGAAAAGGACACAGGGCCTTCCATCTCTAGTGAGAAACTAGGCTCAGTGAGTGCGGGCTTTAATTAAGTATCACAGTCTGCTTAAATACCAGTCTCACAGCTTATAACCAGCAGGACCAGAGGGCTGACTGCTCTTTCCTTCTATATGAGCAAGGACACAGCTTGGCTTGGACAGTTCTCAGTCTGGAGTGGACAGACAGAGGGGCTTTTAGGGCAGGGAGGGCACCTCACAAACCCTCAGGTCCTAAAGATCAACAGACAGAATCATAGCTTTCTGGGTTCCAAAGTGACAGATCCTGTAAACAATCAAAATCAAAGAGGAATTGGGGAGGGGCTCAAAAATCCCCCACATCAGGCTATGTGATTTGGGCAGATACATAACCAAAATCTCAATTCCAGGAGCAAGCTAATGAGCAAAATTGTTCATTCCAAGTCCTCCTTTCCTTGACCATAGCAATTGACTCGAGAATGATCATAGCACCTAACCTATACCATAAAGTACCTCAGATAGCTACAAAGTTATCAGGAAAAGATACTCACTACTTCCCAGATTGTTAGCCATGAGGATAATGTAAGCCTAGAGAAGTTAGTGGCCAATTTTACCATCATGTGAAACCCAAAAAATGGGGGAATGCAGAGCAGACAGTGTCTGAGGATGTCAAAGTCCATGAATGCAGCTCCACCTTGCCTTCTTTACTATTGCTTAGGTTGGTTTAAATTGAGTTTTGATCACTAGCACTTGAGCATAGAACCTGGGATAGTACTCATATTTTTGGTTGACATGAGAAATAAAAACCAATGCAATAAATTGTATAAGATATCCCAATACGTATTAAGACAAATGCTGAGCTAAAGAAAAGAGAGAGAGAGTAGTAAAAATGAGATGGGTTGTAATATGGAAGATTGATAATAAGCAAAATGAAAAGAGCAAAAAAAAAAAAAAGCTCATGTACTGTGAAGATAAATGAGAAATTATTAAATGTAATAATTATCAAACAATAGGTAATTTCTAAAAGAAAAGAGTTGTGGATATAAGAAAAGTATAAAAATAGAGAACAGGATGCTGATTACCAGAATTTGGAGGGGTTAAAGGGAGAAGGAAGCATGGGGGAATGTTGGTCAAATAATATACAGTTAAGTTACATGAAAGGAATAATTCCAAGAACTCTGTTGTGCAGCACGATAACTATACTTAATGGTGATATATTGTATTAAGCAAAAGTAAGAAATAAAAGGGATGCAAATAGGAAAGGAAGAAGTCAAATTACCCCCACTTGCATATGATACAACCCTATACTTAGAAGACCCTAAAAATTCCTGCAGAAGAATTTTAAATCTGATAAATTCAGCAGTGGCAGGATAAAAAAACCAATAGCTTTTCTGTACGCCAATAATGAACTCACTGAGAAATAAATCAGGAAAACAATTCCATTTACCATAACTTCACAAATGCCTAGAAATAAACCTAACAAAGGCAATGAAAGATTTGTACCCCCAAAATTACAGAATACCAAAAGAAATTGGAGAAGACACTAGAAGATGAGACTTCTCACCTCCATGAATCAACCAAATTAAAGTATTTAAATGGCCATAATACTGAGAGCAATCTACAGATTCAACACAATCCCTATCGAAATTTCAATGACATTCTTCACTGAACTAGAAAAGTAATCTTAAAATTTACATAGAAACACATAGGCCCCAGATAGCCAAAGCAATCCTAAGCAAAAATAGCAGTGCTAGAGGTATCACAGTACCCAGTTGCAAAATATACTACAAGACCATAGTAACAAAAACAGCATATGGGCCAGGGATATAGCTCAGTGGCATAAGCGCCTGCCTGGCAAGTACGAGATCGTGAGTTTGATCCCTGGTACAAAACCAAAACAAAACAAAACAACAGTATGGTACTGGCAAAAGAAAAGACACATAGACCACAGGAATAGAAAACATAGAAACACGCACTACTACTTTAGCCATCTGATTCTTGACAAAAGTGCTAAAAACACATGGATAAAAAAAAAAAACAAAAAACCAAACCTCTTTAACAAATGGAGCTGGATATCCATGTGTAGATATCCATGTGTAGAACTTTGAAACTAGATCCCCATCATTCACCCTGTACCAAAGTCAATTCAAGATAGCCCAAAGACCTAAATATAAGACGGGAAATTTTGAAACATCGGGAAAAAAATATAGTAGAAATAGCTGAAGACATAGACAGGGCAACAACTTCATGAATAGGATTTCAATAACTCAAAAACTTATGACATGGCCGGGCATGGTAGCTCATGCCTGTAATCCCAGCACTCAGGAGGCTGAGATAGGAGGATCCTTGTGAGTTCGAGACCAGCCTGGGCTACAAAGTGAGCTCAAGGCCAGCCTGAACACCATAGTGAGACCCTGTCTCAAAAAGATAAGGGCCAGGGATTTAGCTCAGTGGCCTAAGTGCTTGCCTGGCAAGCACGAGGTCATGAGTTCAAACCCCAGTGTCGCAAAAAAAAAAAAAAAAACAACCTTATGACATGAATTGACATATGGGATTGCATCAAATTAAACAGCTTCTGCCTACCAAAGGAAACAAAAGAAACACCCTACAGAAGGGACAAAGTTATGCCAGCTACTTACTTTTTCAATATATGATTATACTGGAGTCCCCTCCGAGAGAGAGAGAGAGAGAGAGAGAGAGAGAGAGAGAGAGAGAGAGGCAGAAAGGGAGAAAATCATCTTTCAAAAATAACCCAATCAATAATCAGGCCAATGAATTGAACAAAATAAATAAAAATGGAATAACTATGTGAAATAAATATGTGAAAAATGTGAAATAACTATGTGGAAAATGTGAAATAACTATCTGAAAAATGTTCAACATCTAGACATTGGGAAAATACAAATCAAAAGTACATTGAGATTCCATCTCATCCTTTCAGAGTGGTTATCATCAAGAATACAATAAAAAAATAGATCAAAAATGCTGGTGAGAATACAGGAAAATAAGAACTTTTTACATTATTGGTGAGGATGTAAATTAGTACAGCCTCTGAAGAAATCAGCATGAAGGTTCCTCAGAAACTAAAAATATAGGTACCATTTTATCTAGCATACAAATCCCCAGTAAAAAACCTGAAAGAGTTAGAAGTCAACATATTATAGAGATACCTGCATATCTATGGTTATCATGACACAATTCATAATTGTTAAGCTATGGAAACACCTACATGCTCATTATCTGATGAATTAATACAGAAAATGTAGTGTACATACACAATGAAGTGTTATGCAGCCATAAAGAAGAACAAAATCATGTCATTTTCAAGAAAATGAGTAGAACTAGAAATCATCATGTTAAGCAAAAAGAATTCAGCCTCAGAAAGACAAATATCACTCATATGTGGAATCTAGGACAGAAAAGAGAGAGGACCTGAAAGTAAAAGAGACTATTAGGGAAGAGGAATGGAATCAGATGAGGGAGAAAGAATGGCAAGGGAGGTAACAAGGAACATGATGGGGGTGGAAATGGCCAAAGTTTATTATATGAATGCACAAGTATGCAAAATTGAAACCCATTATTCTGTGTAACTAATATAAACTTTAAAAAGAAATACAATTTGAAGTTTAAACAACACAGACATGCGAAGCGCGGTGGCGCTCGCCTATAATCTTAACACTCAGGAGGCTGAGGCAAGAGGATTGCTGCAAGTTTGAGGCCAGCCTAGGCTTCAAAGTGAGTTCAAGGCCAGCCTGAACCATAGAGTGAAAGCCTGCCTCAAAGAAGGCAGAAAACAAAAAAACAAAAAACAAAGACATGAAGAAATTTACACCTAAGAGTGCCTACAATTTCAGTGGGTGAATGAAAATATTTTACACTAAGAAGCTTGTTGGACGTATTAAATTGTTAGTGATATTATGTAAACATTTGAAACATTTTCAGGGCAATGGAATGCAAGATAGATTCACTGAAGACAACTAAAACAGCAGTTGTACATATCACTGAATTGCAGAGAAATATTCTTATTACTTATTGGTTCAAAACTCATTGGTTCAAAATCCAATTTCTTGTTAGAAGAGTGAAAAGAGAGACTCACCTGTGGAGACAGAACAGTTGAGCATCAAGACCTGGCAAAATTAATATTCAAACAATAGCTAGCACAAAATGAGTGGTCTAGACAAAATGAACAGAAAGGCAGACACCTAGAAACAGAGATAGGCTTGGCATGTTTAAGAAGCAACCAAAGAGTCATAATGTGGATCAGCTTGAGAGTGAGAAGCAATAATGGGACAGGAGATTGAAAAGGCAGTCGGGTCAGGCAGAGCTGTGTAAGTGAAGACAGCTGTCACAGTGCATGACCATGGCTGCACAGAGGATGAGAAAGATTGCTCAGAGATAGATTTGATTCAATCATCAAGAACTCAGAGGGGCTGCTTGTTGGGCATAAGAGAGCATCGGGGGAAAGCATCCTACTAAAACCTCTGCAAGTATTGATTTGCAACTCAAGGCCATGAGAAAAAAGGCATAGAAGAAAAGCAACTGTAACATGATGTGTAGGAGATTTGGTCAGGGAAATAGGGTCAGAAAAGGATGGCCTGCTAAGTGATGTAGGTTAACCTAGTTTAAGCAAACTTATTGAGCAGGAAACTTATTGAAGGGCAGGTAGAATATAAGGACCAGAGCAAACATGTATTGACAGTAATCTATTATTGATTCTGCTGACTGGTGTCCTGCAGATCTGTTCTAATTATTAACCGTGCCTTCCAGAAACCTGGGAACTATTGGTCCCCAAGTTCCTTTCCTCCAACCTTCGTATCAAGCATCTTCAGGTTAGAGTTTCCCACAATTTCCTTTTTTTGGTTTTATAACTGAGATTGGCCTGAAAAGGGAGAATACAGGACAGAGGGATATTGGGCATAATGTAGAAAAGTCATGGCTTCTGCACAGGGGGTCAACTGGAAAAGTATACAGAATGCTGTTAGGACTGAACTGCAAGAAAAGCAGAAAAAAGATTATTCCAATAGCTATAAGAATCCAAATGTGAAGGGTGAGAACAGAGAACCAGTGTTTAGGATTGAGCCAGTAGGTATATCATTGGGATGATCCTAAGTAATGCTGTGGGTCTCCATTTGAAGTTTATGAAGTTGAGCTTGAAGTCAACTCTAGGGAACAGTTAACATCTCCATCCAGATTTGTATGAGAGGCACGATGGAGATCGTGTGGGATCTCCTCCCAAGATTCAGAATAATTAAAAGGATTAGCAGTAACATCCATTGAGCAGTACCCAGCATCACAACTGAGGCAACTATGTGGCATAGGGCTTGATGGTGTTTGCTGACCCAGCTGACAGCAGCTTCAAGGGTGTCGGTCTTTGGAGAACTTATCAATATTAGTTCAATTCAATAATTCTTAAGTAACATTTTGGAAATCACCATTCATAGTTTGCACAGTTTAGATAGAACAAGTTAAGGCAACCGCTGTCGTCACAGCTGTAGCAGATAATGTAGTATCTGCAAAAATAGTTACAATTAGAAGGCTCGGAAAATTTTTTGTCTGGTATGTTTAAGTGTTGGGGTGATTTGTTCAAGAGTGAAATTTCCTGTCCATTCTCATGTGAGATTGGTGGGTGAAGCCAGGCTTTGGTTTATTGTCTGAGTATAATAATGTGTATAATAGTCAGTTGAGAAATATTGTTTGTAACATAAAAAGTTAACCAGATGGCATTAGTGGACAAGGAGACATTAAGTGCTTTAGAGAGTCTGTAACAATGATTAGAGGAGTTATATTTGGTTATCTTGGGTTCTAAATTAAAAGGACTATAATATATGGATGAAAAGTGCAGATCATCACATGGTCAGATGTGCCACAAGTAATCTGTCTGGGCTTATCCATATGTTGATAACTGCCAATTCTAATAATATGAGGAAAGAGGGGAATAGCCAGGTGCCAGAAGGATTTCTTGACTGGGATAAGAAAGTGCCCAAAGAAAGGTGTAACAAGGGTTCAGCAAGCCCAGTATTCCACGAAAGTGGGCTGCCATAGTAATTAAAAGGCAAATTCCAGGTATTAGACTCCAATACCATCAAATTATAGGGTTTCAAATTTTTTAGGGTTAGGTTATATGCAAGATAAATAACAGACAGACTGGAAGATTGGCATGAAGCCCACCCAAATCTAGGCTATCCCCTATACCACTGGGGATGAAAGTGGACACAATAATCACTATCAGTGGTATCGCCGACTGCATAATGGAGGGTGTTGCAGTCAGGGACTGCAAGGAAAACAACTTAATACAGGTCACATAATTTACAGTATTACTTTATAATGGTCACCCAAAGAGTCAAATATGAAAGAAATAGCGCAGGAAATCTGTGTACACACTAGACCCAAAGAATCCAGCTGAGGTCCTGGATCCCATGGCAACATCCTGCATGAGTCCAGCTAAAGACCTAGGGTCCATGACAACGCCCCCCATGAGTCCAGCTGAAAGCTCAGAGCCCACAGCAATATTTCACGCAAGTCTGTTTCATGCAAGCCCATTCAAACTGTGCTGGAAAGGCCCAAAGGTCAGCAGTGGAAGCAAGAAAGCCTGTGCCAGTAGGTTGAGGGTTCTGCACTGGAGTGAGGAAGTGATGCTGAAAGTAAGGACCAGAGCTCCCCCACAGTGAACCTCATCCATTCTCAGTGACCAGAGTGTCCCAAGCTCCTCGGATGATGAGAACAGCTAAGTTCATATCAGGAAAGAAACTCGACAAGCTCCTCCAGGAGAACCAGTGGCAACAGGAAAACCAACAATACTCACAAGAACCAACCACAACTCTTCTTCCTCTTCAGTTCTCCTTTTTATCATGGCAACAATCCTCTGGGTGGACCATTCACACTCAGCGCCATGCCAATTCAGTTCAGCTGGTATTACAAGTTGACCACCAGTTGTCAATCCACCATAGAGGATTTTTTGTTCGTTTTGTTTTGTTTGCCAGGAAATACCATGTGTGGGTAACAGGTGTTAACCACTGGAACAGCCAGAGTGGCCACAGTCCCTCTCACAGTCCGTTGGGGGTTCAGGAGGTGGCAATTAATCTCCACCTGTACCTGAGGTGTCATCAGAGGAAAAAGGTAGCTTTAGATCTTCCCGTGTAACTAAGTCAAAGATAGGTGAGGTAGAAGCATGAGACCAATAAATCATAACAGTTTCTTGAGGTACATATGTCAGCAAACTCAGAAAGATAAGGAATCTTTTTACTTTTGTTATTTCGAAGTTGTAAGTGACTTGTGTGATCATTGCAAGAAACAAGTTTGCAGAAGTAAAGAGAATTCTTGTGATTTGACCATCTCACTTAGTGCCACCTGGCACAGATGCACAGCCTTTTAGGGACACAAAGACGGCCTGTGGGTGGCAAAACAGATGCATATTCCCTCCCTTAGATTCACAATTCTGTTGGACCCAGCCATTGTGGGCCAACAGTGGGTAACAGTAAAGGACCGATGGTTTTGGCCTGTCCTTTGTGGGAGTAGAATACTTCTCCACTGAAATAAAATCTTCTGTATCACAATTTTTAAAATTTAAATAAATAGTGCTTTAGATGCTTGCTTTTGCGGAGGGAGCTTCTCCATTTTCTTCCCCTTTCTTGTTTAATAATTGAGTCTTGAAGAGTCCATTGACTCGTTCTAGTATTGTTTGATCTGTGGGGTTATGAGGTATACTTGTGACATGTTTAATACATTAAAGTTGAAAGAAAGCCCAAAGAGAATCAGAAGTACATGCAGGTCTACTATCAGTTTTGTGAGGGAAATCTCATTATGCAAAAACATGAGAGTAAATAATGTTTAATGTGTTTTACAGTTTTACCTGATTAGGTAAAGATAAATAGAAATGATGTAGATATAGAGAGATTAGATAGAGATAGAGACAGAGATAGATATAGAAGAGATAACTAGACAGAGATAGAGAAATGAGATATATATATAGAGAGAGAGAGAGGGATAGAGATGATATAGATAGATACAGATATAGATATAGAGATAGATAGACGTAGATGTAGATATAGATAGATATGCACAGTGGTGCCTCTGTTCCCAAACTTAATTTACTCCATGATTTTGGCCACATTTGTCATTTGTGTTTGTGTGGAAAAGATGACCACAGTTGTGTTTGTCACCCTAATGCAGAGCTTGCAAACAAAAGCAAAATTTTGCCAAATGCTTCCTTTTGTAAACAAAATTGTTTGCAAACAAAACAAAGTACTAAAATGAACTAAGGTACCACTGTGTACATATATACAGAGCCCACCAAAAAAATGTATAGATCAAGAAAAGAAATTGAGCCATCATGAGATTAATACAAATTACCTTCAGCCTCTATAATTACAAGAGATGCTCAAAGTGATGGCTTAGATTTCAGATATTTATTAGTACAGTGAAGTGCTGAAGTGTGTACACAATTTTTGGCAGAATATATATATATATATATATCCAGAGTAGGTATAGAAATATATTTAAATTCACCAAAAGGGTTTTATAATGGGTTAGTCTATTTGCTATTTCTCAAATTGTATTACTTTTAATCCACAAGAATTGACACCTATACAAGGAGCAAATGGTGTCTGTTTGTGGTAGTTGGGGCAGGTGTGAATATTTTGGGGGGATTGCTTATATATAAGATTGAAAGAACAAATGAGCATTTTAGAACCTTGGCGAAAAAAGATTGATGTGGCACAAGGACTTTTTAAAAGAGGTAGACAGCCTAACCAGAGTATCAGTGCAAGCTGTACCCTCCACAAGAGCCAGGAGATCAGAATGAGAGCATATCTGAGTAACAGAAAAAGGTGCAGTGTGGGATCTAATCAATTTCTGCAGGTGTCTAAACACGTGAAAGAGAGTTTTATGATTACCATAATGAATAAAAGTAGTTTCGACAACCAGTACAGTCCTCACAACATAAGCCAAATCAGTAACAATACTGAGAGATTGTTTAGGAAACTGCTATGTTTTATCAATCATGATTGTCCTAGAAGTTGAATTCCTGCATAATGTTAACGGATAGTGTCTTAGTTACTTTTCTTTTATTGTTGAGACAAAACACCCAATGACCAAATTTAAAGAGAGGAAAGGTTTATTTAGCTCACTGCTGGTGGAGTCCATAATCTGCTGGCTCCAAGGCAGGGTGGCCCATTCATGGTGGTGAAAGATAGCAAAAACAAGAGAGAAAGACAAGCTTCTTTCTGTCCCTTATATTGTATCCAGTCTACATGGATTGGTGTGGTGCCAATCGAATCAGTAAACTGATCCAGAAATCACCCACTTTTAATCCCAGAACCCATAATCCTGGCATTGCATTATGAATTAATCACACACTCTAGATTCAGCCAAAAAACCCCTATGACTGCATGAGGCTTTGGTGGAATGTCTAGACACAAAATTTAACAAATAGTGAGTATGAAGATTTATACAGAAAACTTGAGATCAAGGACAACATATTAGCCTACCAATTGTGATGATATCATTATATTAAGTGACATGAAGAAAATTTTATCCAAATTTGTGATTTTTTTAATAGATATTATCTGAGAAGAATGTATTTGTCGATAGATTGTTTGGACTTTACAGTGTTCAAGCACCCTTACGTGTTGTAAGCACACACCTTAAAAAAGGATTTGCATCTTCTGGCTGTTTCATGTTAGATTAGCAAGTATATTTTATCATAAATAGTTGGAAAATGAGTAAAGGAGAAGCCAGATATCTGAGTTTCAAAGTTTTCATCATAGATAATTTTACTCTGGAAGTCACTATTGTGATGAGTTGTTTGTTTTTTTTAATCTTTGAAGACCTGTTTATTTGGAAGACATAAATATGTTTAATATACCATAAAGCCAGTCATAATGGATGTTATAAACTAGGTTGGAAGTGATCAAGAGGACAGCTGTCTTGTGTTTCATTACTGACCAATTTAGGTGTCTCTGACAGGTGTGCAGAAAACTCATGTTTAATATTAATCCCAGAAGTGAGAATTATAGCCTTTGTCTGAAAGCATCAGTTAAATTGGAGAGGAGAGTTGGGACGTGGGGCCATTGCCCCCTAATATTCTTTGAGTAACCAGGAGCTTTTAGAAGGAGTAGTCTGAACCATTTCTGCATTCCATAGGCTTGGGAACTATTGTTCTACAAGACCCATTCCTCCAACACTTATATCAAGCATCTCTTTGGTCAGAGTGTCCCACAGACAGCTTTTACTCTGCAAAGAGTATGGGCATCCTGACCAGGAACGTAGCATAACGGCAAATGAGTCAAAGAGGAATGAGCTGCTGTGCACGTGTAGGGATTTTCCTCTTGGAAGATGGAAAATCTCAGTGCCTTCTGATACACTTCACTGTAAACCTAAAACTGTTCTAAAAAGTAGTCTATTAAAAATATACATAAAACATTAGTGAAACAAAGACAAAAATAATACCTTTTTAAAAAGCATGGGCCAAGTACATTAAGAACTGGCTGTAGAAATCAAGGCAAAGGTGAAGGTGGATATAAGGTGTGAGCCCAGGGGAGAAGAAGAAAAGGCTTATAAACTTACCAGAAAGGTGATATTTAAAACCAGGAGATTGGAAGAAAAAAATATAAATAGGCAAAAAAGTGAAAGGACTAGCTAGGTCTGGTGGTGCACTCGGGAGGCTAAGACAGGAGGATCGTTGTGAGTTCGAGAGCAGCCCGGGCTACAAAGTGAGCTCAAGGCCAGCCTGAACGGCATAGTGAGACCCCATCTCAGAAAAACAAGGGCTGGGGATTTAACTCAGTGGCCTAAGCACCTGCCTGGCAAGCATGAGGTTGTAAGTTTGATCCCCAGTACCGGGGCAGGGGGCAATGCAAGAACTGAGTCTGGGATATTTCATCATCTGAAAAGACACCCTATTTTTAAAAAAAGTATATACGAATTACAAAAGATTAAACAAAGGATAGGGTTGAAGAGCAAAAAAAAAAAATTCAGATAACTGTGAGTCTTGCATTTCTAATTAGTAATTCTTCAAAGAAAACTAGCAGTTGACTTTATAAGATTTTGAAATCATTTTAGCAATGACAGAAAGAAGCATCGGGAACTTGTCTATGAAATAGCATAAAAGCACAAAAAATTATATGACAAAAACTGGCATATAATTGATTTATGTCAATTGTGTTATTAATCCCATATTTACTATATGTCATCACCACTGACAAGAAAGCTTAAAAAAATCCATTTGACTTAGAAATATTCTCTAAAACCATGTCATGATATAAATAGAAAATACTCCCCCATAAACTGATATTTTTTTCTTAGAATAGAGCAAGATTATATATTTCCTTGCTTTCAAAGTTGACAGATAACTTGATTTTAATGCAACTGCCTATGTATTAGTCAGCACAGGCTGCTGTTGCTAAATATCACATACTGGATGTCAAACAATAAAAATCTATTTCACACAGATCCACAGCCTTTGACATCCAAGATCAAGGTGCCAGTAGACTCATTTCCTGGTGAGGGTTTTCAGTTAGTGGCTGGCAAACGACTGCCACTCAGTGTCATCACCTGGCACAGAGAGTGAATTAATCTTTGGTGTCACCTAATTCTATTGGATCAGCATTCTATCCACCTTTATGACCTCATTTACCTTAATATCATCTCTGAGTAATCTTAACCTGAGTTATAAGATTACTCATCACTGACTGATCTTAACCTGAGTTTCATAGTCACATTTTTAGCATTCTCTGGTTTATACACTAAACTTCCAATCAACTCTTATGAAGAATGAATGACTTTATTTCTTGAAAACAAAAGTGAGTTTCTTTTCACTGCTACATTTTTATGTACAGCATCATGCCTGGGATAAAGTTGCAGGCACTGTCTACCTGCCTACTTATCTATTTACACACACAATATATATATACTTATTTAGTAGATTAATAAGTACTATATTTAATTAGTAGATCAATTAAGGAATAGAAGAATAATAGAGAAGTATAATTGATTTACAATGATAACTCACTGATTAAACAATATTCTCTGAGCATTCATGATTCAATTACATTCCATCACAATTTAAAATTTAAAATTACATCACATCTACATTTTATGAAGATTATGAATAGATCTGCAGTGATAACCCACTATTTGAACAATATATTCTGAGCATTCATAATTCAACTACATCACATCACAATTTAAGGATACATTTTATGAAAGTTATACCAGGTAATTCTCATTTACTTCAGTACTATATTTTCATTTTGTTCTAAAATTAGCTCATGCCATTACAAAGATGAACAATTGTGTGGATTGAGGTTGAAACATTTTAGATAATGGTAGGATCTCAACAAACTCTAGCAAGGTGTCTCAAAGATTCCAAGAGTTGAAATGTTCTATGTTCCCAAGAATCTGATAGCATCACAAAAGTTAAAGCACTGATTCTGTGATAGTCAACACCTACTAACCCTAGTTTCTCCATGTCCATATCATCATAAGGATTTGTTGAGCCTAGGATATTCAAAGCGAACAACGGATTCTTCTACCCAAGGACCATGTGGAAAATAAGTTATCTGAACAAAAGAGAACTTTATCATATAATTGGGAAAGCATAATCTTCCTCCTTTACTGAGTTTCACAATATCCATTAGCATGTAAAAGATCAAGAAATTCAGAATTCCTTTTTTCTACTGTGTTTAATTTGTTAACCCCTGTGCGTCCTGAGCTTTTGATTATGTGATACCGGGTCAGCACCATTCTCTGTCTCCCAGTAGGACAGGGGCTAGAAGCCAGCGAGCAATAGTTCCCTAGGTTGTTGAGAGTGTACTTGCATACCCAGAGAAATATTCACCTGGAATTTAGAAGGTAGAAGACAGAGCAAATGTTTTGCTTTGTTAGTACTGGGGGCCGGTTCATCCACATCAAAAGACATAAGTTTCTAAAACTTTCCCTGCAAATAACCCACTTCTTTAAGGACCTCATTGAGTAGTAAAAAAGGCCTACCAATAATTTAAAACACTTACTGAGTCTTTACTGCTGTCTTCATTTTCTACAAAGCTTTTAAATTTTTATAAATATTAACTAATTTAACCTACATAATAATCCTTTGATACAGGAACTATTGCTTAGATGACGTTTATTGATATTTACTGTATTTGAAACTAAAAGTGAAAAATTTATAAAATTGTTTATTTAAAACTTCATTTAAAATAATAAGCTTAACTGTAATAAAACCAGCATGGTACTGGAATCAAAACAGACCTGAGGATCAATGGAATACATTAGAAGATACAACCCCAACTACAAACACACTCAGCCACCTTATCTTTGACAAAGGGGTCAAACATGTTCACTGGATGAAAGATAGCCTCTTTAATAAATGGTGCTGGAAAAACTGGCTTTCCATATGCCGAAAACTAAAACTAGACCCAGGCCTATCACCATGCACTAAACTAAAGTCAAAATGGATTAAAGATCTGAATATTAAAACAGAAACACTAAATCTGCTGGAAAACAAAGTAGGTAGAAATCTTGAAGACATAGGGGTAGGTGGAGAATTCATGAACAAAAGTCAAACTGCACAGGAAACACTTCCCAGAATCAACAACTGGTATCTTGTCTTGTTAAAAAGTTTTTGCATGTCAAAAGAAATCTCCAACAGAGTGAAAAGAAAATCCACGAATTGGGAAAAAACTTTAGTCAACTGCCCTTCAGAGAAAGGTCTTCTATCTAGAACATATAAAGAATTAAAAAATATCAGGCCCTCAAAATTCAAAGACCCAATCCAGAAATGGGCATCTGAGATGAAAACACACTTCTCAGCTGAACAAATACGAATGGCAAATAAATACATGAAAAAATGTTCAGTATCATTGGTCATTAGAGAAATGCAAGTTAAAACAACTCTGAGATTTCATCTCACTCCAGAAAGAATGGCCAG
>RJWT010027562.1:0-15456 GCA_004365215.1 Cuniculus paca
AATTGTTTCCCTCAGAGAGACTGTTTACTCTGCTGCTCACTGTCCCGCCATCTTTAGCTCCTCCCCTCTGTTACCTTTATTTTCTAAATTATAGGTTATTCTTTGTCTATGTAAAGGTGCATTGCTTATAGAGATTTTAAACTATAAGATGAACACATGTACTTAACACTGGAGACTGAAGAACAATTCACAAAGTATAAATAAAATAAAAAAAAGTATAAGAAATTTCAAGGTACTAGATACATGAAAAAAACAACAAAAGCATATGGTGGTACAAAGAGTAAAATAGTGTCACATGCATGTAATTGGACTTCTACAAAGGGAAATAAAAAAGAATATAGAAATTTGGAGATGTAATAGTGGAATATATGATGAGTAATGCTACACAGATTTAAGAAGCCCCCAAAATTCAAACTGTAATTTATAAAATATAAACTATACTTCACTGCATCTCAGTAAAACTGGAGCTAATAAAAAGGATATTAGAAGCAGCCAGAGAGGAAGTAAATAAAATTTGAAAATCAAAATCAATGTTGTCTGTGAATGAAGGTAAATAATTAGCTTAGAATTCTACACAGTCAATATATCTTTCAAAAATGATAATGAGATAAAAATGCTTTCTACTAATGAATATTTTCTATTGCATATGTTTTCTAATGAAAGATGTAATGGATTCATTATTATGAAGAAATATTATTTTAAATATGAGACTAGGAAATACATAAGAAACAAAATCTTGATAAAATTGTAGGTTAACCAGAATTAAGATATTTTTAATAAAATCATAAAACAAATAATATACAGGATAAGAAATTATTGAAGTGCATTGAACAAAAATATCTAAGTCTAGAAAGTGTGAATGAAATTGTAAATTTTCAAAAATTACTGTGATTTAACACAAGAATAAAGGCCATGGTTAGCTACAACTACTGCTAAACTGACAGACATTTTGTTTTCTTATGGCGTTGCAAGTTTAAAACGGTGTACATTAATTGTGTGCTTCACTGTAGATACAAATAGAACTCATTTATTTTAACAGGCTTCTATATAGGCAACAAATCATATAAAAATGATGAGCTCAACTTTGAGAAGTGAGTTTTGTAGCAGAATTTGTCAGGTTATATTATTAAACTATAGTCAATATGTATAATTTTAAAATTACTAGTGAGAAAAGAATATTTCTAAAAAACATTAATTAAAAGTAAAAAAAAATGAGCCACATTAAAACTTTCTCCACTGAAAACCTCATGGTTAAAAGCATGATATTCTTGACCATTATTAAGTAGTCAGGCAATTTTCTCACCTTTAACTTTTATCATCAGTGAGTTCACTACTGTGCATTAAGATATGATGTGTTTTATTTACTGATAATGAAAGTACAACTGTAGATTTTAATGCATCCTCAAGTTTTCTTTTTTTCTTTTTTTGACTAACCAGTCTACCAGAAAGCACTGAAAGAAGGCTGTCTGCAAGATGGTGAGCTCTGCAACAAGAAGAGTAATGTGCTTTGGAGCTCTAAATATAATGAGAGTTCTACCACCTCTCACAACTTTCTTCCCACTGGTGTAACTGTGGATGAACATAGGCTGCTCTAAAGAAGTTGCAGTCAATGGCCTAAGGCTCCTTCAGGTCCCATAGTAAAATTACTGTTCATCAATTCAGTTCCTTTTGAACTTGGCTTACCGTTTTTCTTGCTTCATCATAACTGCCATTCCAGCACAACATAAATATCATCATAGTGAACAGAAGTGTGTGAGTTTCATTGTTCTAAATATACCTAAAATGGTAGAAAAATCATGTTATCTCATCAAAATATTATCTAAATATTATGTGATTGAAAATTTTTAGGATAGTACATGTTATGTATAAGAAATTTTGCATACATTTTCTCTCTATGCCAATATAAGTTTTATTACAAATATATAAATTATTACTTTGATAGATGGTACTACTAATACAGCACTAACTATGAAGGAGGCAAGTTTTCTCCACAAATTTCAGGATTGCAATAATCACTTAACAGTAATCACAGATGAAATTCTTGGGAAACAAATTTAAAAATAAAAAGGGAGAGAAAGCTGAAAAGTGCACAAATGATCCATATACAAACATGTAACTCTATTAGAAAATACTCTGTTGTTGATTTAATAAGAATTAAGATTAAATCACAACTTATAGTTCATACAATTATTGCAGCAGGAGTCTTTAATTTCTAACTTTAAACAGTGCCTCAACAACTAACTGGTATAGTATACACACGAAGAATAGGAGTGTTTGTGTGTGGTGCACATGTGTCAAACTAAACATATGTGCTACTAAACAAATTATTACCCTTTGATAATCTGATTGATGGCTACAAAAATGTGTATTAACAAAATCTGATATAGGAAATAAAACAGTTTAATACTTGAGAAAAAGTTTTCATCTGAATTTATTGATCACTCTCATAAGGAAAAAATAATCTAAATGTTCTATTATTTCTATCATTCACAATAAAATTGTTTCATTGTGAGACCACAACTTGATATCAATTCTAGAAAATCTTTGTGTTTTTTGACTCTCAGCAAGGGATAATTATTACCAAATCGTTTAAGTTGTGTTTCTTTTGGTGGAATAGCTAGTGTTTAAATATTTGTCTTTGTGTTACACTTTTTAATGAAACATTTTTCCTAAAATATTTTATCCAGGTCTCACTGTAATCCTTTGAAAATAACTTTGCACTTTTTATATTATTTCACTGTTCCAGAAGCTTATATTTAATACCTGAAAAAGATTTTTTTTTCTTCTAGAGTGTTATGTAAGTAAGCTGTTTTAGGTAAAGGGAATTTCTATGAACAACACATTAGCAAATATGCCAAAGAAAAAATTAATGTAAGAATCTCTGTGATGAATTACATTAGAGTATAATTCAATTTTGATTGAAGATTGTCTGTCTGCTTCTCATTCTATTTTCCCATATGATTTTATAAATCAAGACAGATGACTGCAAAACACCCAACAATGTAACTGTGAAGTAAAGGTATCGAATTCATCAAAAATATATCATTAAAATATAAATATTACTGTACCTTCCCAGAAACAATGACTTATTTTTCACTCAATGTATATTTTCTGATATCTTTATTAACTTTTCAATGTAAGTGCTCTATTAAGAGCAAGTAAAGTTATGTTCTTATCTTGGAAAAGTCTTTAAATAACTCATGCAGATGATTTGAACCCATTGCTAATATTTAACACAATTTGTGTAAAATACTTTACTAAAAATAAGACTAAGTAATAACAAAAAAGGAATAGTGGGCAAGGCATTTGTGCACTTTGTGTATTTTGATTTAGTTATTTAGCTATATAAAATCCAGGTGACAATAAGCAATATATAATTTTTAAAAATCTTAGGTTTATTTTTATAGTTCCTTTTATTTATTGACTCCAGAAATATGAAGGTACTCTATAAAATACTTTTAAATTTGCACATAGCTCTTTAATAAGCTAATAAAAAGTAAAAAAGATGTGAAACAAAATGAATATGTGTAACAAGAAAATAAAGATTGATATTACACAATTTGCTACAACTGCTATTATATAAATTCAAAAATACTATGCTCATTATTCCTAAGCTCTTGTATTCATTTACAAATGCTTCCATTTATTAATCCACTGCTGATTTTTTAACTCATTACTTTAATATTTTGAATTTTCATTCATATAAAATAAAATTTGCATAAACTGTACAATTTGATGATTTTGATGTAAGTCCCTTACTCACTAAAATTAAGCTTATAAATATACATACCAACCCCAATAATATCAGCATTTGTCATTTGTAAACTCATTCCACCTAGCTTACCTATGACTATAATCTTTTTTCTGTTCTTACAAATAAGGTTATCATTTTTAGTACATTATGTAAAAATATATGTATTTTTGGTCTGGTTTCTTTTTACTTGCTAGTTTTCATTTTTTGTTTTGTTCATTTCTTTAGTTTTTTCAGTAACACATTTTTTATCTGAGTAGAATTCAAATATACTATTACACAACTTGTGTCTTTGCTTACAACTATGTCCTCAAGAATTTTACCTGTCCTACATTCTAGCAGATTAGGTGTTTCTGTTGTTTTAGTATTTAGATCTTTGGTTCATATAGATTTTAGTTCAGTGCATGGTGAGAGATATGGGATTAGTTTTAATCTTTTGTATGTGGAAATCCAGGTTTTCCAGTACCATTTATTAGAATGGCTATCTTTCTTCCAGTAAAGATGTTTGGCAATTTTGTTAATGATAAGGTAGTTGAGTGTGTGTCAAGTTGTTTCTGCATTTCTAGTCTGTTCTGTTGATCCTTGGGTCTGTTAGTTGTTTTACTTTTCTCTGTTTGTTGTCTGGTTGTTTTGTTTTGTTTTGCTTTGTTTGCCAGAACCATGCTGTTTTTATCATAGTAGCTTTGTAGTTTAATTTCAAATCAAGCAATGGTATGCTTTCTGCCTTGTCTTTGTTGCTCAGAATTACTTTTGCTCTTCTAGGACTCTTCTGGTTTCAAATGAATTCAAGGAATGTTTTCTCTAGTATCTGAAGCATTATTATTGGTTATTTGATCAAGATTGCATTAAACCTGTATAACAGTTTTAGAAGTAGGGCCATTTTCACTATATTGATTCTATCCAAGAATAGAGGATATTTTTCCATTTTCTGATATCCTCTTAGGTCTCCTTTTTCAGAATTCTGCAGTTTTCATTGTAACTGTCTTTTATTTCCTTCATTAGGTTGATTCCAAAGTATTTCATCTTTCTTGATGTTATTGTGAAGGGTGTTTACCTAACGTTTCTCTCATTGAGTTTGTTATTTGTGTACCAGAAAGCTATTGCTTTTTGAGTGTTGACTTTGTATTCTGCTATGCTACTGAATTAGTTATTAAATCTACAATTCTTTTGGTGTAGTTTTGGGATCTTCTTTGTAGACTATCATGTCATCTGCAAATACTGATAATTTAGCTTCTTCCTTTCCTATCCTTATTAATCCTTTTATTTCTTTCTCTTGTCTAATTGCTCTGACTAATGTTTTGAGAAGTATATTGAATGGAAGTGGTTATAGTGGGCATACTTGTCTTGTTCCTGCCTAATTTCAGAATGAAAGCTTTCATTGTTTGTACATTCTGTATGATACTGGCTGTTGGTTTGTCATAGAAGCTTTTATTAGATTAAGATAAAAATAAAACCTGCTATTCCAATTTTATATAGAGTTTTTATCATGAGTGGGTCTAGGAAATGCTTTTTCCTTGTATTCTGAGATGACCATGTGGCTTTTATTCTTGGTTATGTTAATACAATATATTATATTTTATTGAGTTGTCTATGTTGAAATACTTACCACATACCTATATTCTAGATCTGATATTCCATCTTCATGTTGGTTATTTCTGTTGTATATATTTTCAATAGAATTTTTAATATCCTGGCTATCTGTTTGAATCTTTTACTATGATATTCAGTTCTTTCCTATACTGGGAATCAAGAAAAGTTATTTTAAATGAATAAAGATTTGCTTCAGTTTACTAGAATGTGCCAAGTCATGCTTACAATCCCACTTTAAATTTTTAAGGATACAAAAGTTAAATAATACACTTATTTGAGTTTTATTTTATTATTTTGTGGCACTGGGGGTTGAACTCATGACCTTGTGCTTGCCAGGCAGGCACTTAAGCCACTGAGCTAAATCCCCAGTCCCACTTATTTGAGATTTACACATTATTGTGGCACATAAAATTCTCTTAGGTTGTCAGATATGAAAGAGTTGGAATTTTTGTGTTGATGTGGTTGAAGTACAGCTATTCACTTTCTCATCCACATAACACACAGAACATTTTTATACTAAAATTATGTGCTTTCAAAAATGTAATGTTTTTAATAAGTTCATTCCTTAAATATTTTTGACAATATGCATAGGTGCATTTTATAAATACAACAATTCCAAAGTGTTTATTCATATTTTGGTGATCTTTTGCTATGACTCTACTAATACTTTAAAGTTAATACTTATTGTCTAAGATGAACGATAGTCAGTTACCATTTTATTTCCATCTTGTGCTCATAAAAAAGGAATGATAATGCAAAATTATAACAATATTTGTTTGCACAGCCCAAATTAATTTTAAATTCTTTGAAGTATTTCAAATGAACTAATACGTGTAGTCATCTTTATAGCTTAAAATCATCTGCACTTAGTAACTTTTGTATGACTCAATTTTGGCACAAAGAGACAATTTATTCAAATATGTTAATTTAATGTTCAAGACATTACCCTTTACAATGATATGCTGAGTTTAACCACTTCACATGAACAGTCCCCTGACTCGTATTGTAGTCAATTGCGAGCATTTTATCTGAAATTTCTGCCCTTGTGATAGTGCTCTTGCACTTCTCTTCTTTTTACTTCTAGTGGAGCATTTGGAAAGATTCTTTGGGGGCATAAATCTTCTCACCTTCCCTCAGTGCTTAAGAAACTCTGGAAGCATTCTACCATAATGTATTTTTTTTAAAAAATAGAAATTGCTAGTTTTGTATGTTTCTTCCATTTAACAATTCATTTGTCCTTTCTGTCCTATATGTCCCTAGGTGAGCAAGAGTTTTGCTGGTACCATTTCATTTCAAGAATTGAAAACAATGGCTGGGATACAGTTCAGTGACACAGCGCCTGCCTGTCAAACACGAAGTCGGCAGTTTGATCCCTGGTACCAAACAGAAAAAAAGAAAAAAGAAGAATTGAAAACGTCTTGGGTCGTAGTAGGCATAAAATATGCTTTTGTTTGTTGGTAGAAGAAACACTTGGCCACTTTCTTCTTTCATTGCAATCGTGCTTATATATTCTTGCTAAAACTGCAAAAGTTTTCTTCAAAGTGAGATATTTGTTTATGATAGGTTAGGACAAAAAATAAATAGCCATTGTGCTGATTAGAAAATTTACCCAGCATCATTTTTTAGGATGAAAAATTTCAGGTAGTACCTATGCCCTGGGGCTAGAGAACAAATGGAGTGCATCCAATGTTTGCAAATATGTTTTCTGTGTTAATGTACTGGAAGCTTTTTTTTTCCCTTGGTAAACACTGAACATTAAATGAACTGGTATTGAATTTTACCTCAAACACTAAATGTGTGTCTAAAATAAAGACATTGAAGAGTGAAGATGGTGAGGAGTAAAAATTTCAGGGAATTTATTATTTTAATATAGTGATGACCTTAAAATTTTGTTTATTATGTATAATCAGGCACTTTTAAAATTTTCTTTACCTAGTGTGAAAATTTGTCTTTCACTCTACCCAAGGGTCTTTGTCTTTCAGTCTACCCAAGACTTCTTTTAGAATGTGACTTTTCTGCTCCCTGGGGCAATAAAAAGTGATGTCTCTGCAGAAACACCTGTGTTTTATTTGAATTGAGTAGTGAGGAATTATGCTGAAATCTCACTGAAAAATTTTAGATGACTGTTTCTTATAATAAGCTTTTACTAATTCTTCCTCACTTAAAACACTATGAAAATGTTGAGTATTTCTGTGTGGAAAAACTTTGATAAAATGGAGTCTATTGCAATAAAGCAGTAAAGTTTTGAGTAGATTAAGCACTGCCATTTGAAAGTGGCATAGTTTTTCATTAAATATTAAGGTTATGTCATAGTATTGTAACATCGAATAAACATGAATAAATAATTGACTTCATCTATTCTTGTGTTGTTTTTTGTGTGTTAATTCTAAAATCTTTGACTCAGGATAATTTTGCATACGTTTCATGTGGGTAAAACTTACGTGTTTTGTGCCTGATTTTTTTGTAAACTTTCTTTAGTTTAATGGTTATGCCTCTATTACTTCTGATATGTTAATATCTTCTATTTGCTCATTAGATATCAGCGATAAGGATATAGCATAGTATGCACATGTGACTATAAAATATACATATGAGCGTTATGATGTACTTACTACTATTAATATACAAAGAAAAATGTATAAAATGAGTGAAGAAATATCATCTGGAGACCATGAGTATGTCTGTGGTGAAAATTCTATAAATTCAACAAAAAATTGATGAACCTTTTCTATGAATCTTTATTGCAGTTTTTCAAAGGGTAAAATGCTATTAAATATTTTCCACACTAGTTCATAAAGGATAGATTTATTTCAAAAATGTACTTCCAGTACAAATGAAATTTTGATTAATTTTATATGCACTCAAATTTTTCAATTTTTAAAAAAGGTTGTATGTAGTAATATTTTCCATATAATTTTATATGCAAGCATAGACTTTTGGGTTTAAATAATAATACTTATTAGCATTTATTGTGTGGCTTTCCATTTTGCTTAATAAAATTATGAGGAAATCATTTTTATACTTTGTAAATTTTAGATGAGATTAAGTTGATTTCTATGACTTGTTCAATTGTAAAAAATTAGGAGAAGATAAAATCTAAAGTCAGTCTAATTCTGCATGGCATAAGCTTAATAATATGCAGATATTCATATAGTCATTACCGTATCTACTTTTTGATGATATATGTGAAGATAATTGAGATCATGATGGCAACAGGTCTTGCTCAACTACTTTAGATATCTTACCAGTTGTCTCTTCAAATACAATCTTAGTCCCTTATCTTTCCTCAATCCTCCCTCTGTTTCTTGTTCCCCTTCCCTTTTAGTGGTGTGCACTAAAATTGGAAAAAATATATTGCAGCCACATGATAACCAAATTTAAAAAACACCAAAGTTAAACATACCACTTATCTACTTAAGAGCAATTAAAGAAACAAATTAAAATGAAGTAGTCTGCAGAAGATGAAAATGTATGTGAACCAGAATTTAGTGTTGTGAAAACCACATAAACTTTGCAATCAAGAACATATGTGTTTCTATGTATGTTTCCCTGCTTACAATATTTTTAACAAGCTATATGTGAGTTCAAGGTTAGTTTCTCCATTATACAACCAATTACCATTAAAAATCTTTTTTAATTCAAGAATTTCCCATGAATGTTTTATGTATTTTTTAATATTTTATATTTAACAATTATTAGAGTGGTATGCTTCAGAGTAATCTTTTGCATATTTGCACTGTTTACCAATTACACTGATTAATATAAAACTTGATGTCTTTTATCAATTTCATGTAATTTATAAGCAATAGTTCAAATAACAATTCTGATTCTTTTGTTTTCTTCTTTCCTTCTGGCACTCCATGTAGCAGTAGTTTGTCTTTTTGTTTCTACTTACTAAGACAAAATACTGTTTCCTTCATTCTGAACATTTTCTTCTTCCTACTAATTCATTTCATTACCTTTGCAATGTTGTATAACAGATCTAAACTCATTGAGTTCATACTTTTATTTATTATGTTTTAAAATCATATTTATATCATTCTTTAGTCTTGTATAAACATACAGTTTATTTTTCTCACTTTTATTTTTCATTACTACATGATTGCAGTAAAAGTGATCACATCCTTCATCGGGCGTTAGTGCATGTACATAATATATTTCAATTCATTTTTTACCCCTTTCATTTCCCTTCTCTCCACCTTCCCACAATCTCTTGGTTCTCTTTCCTTTTACAACATGTTAATCTCCTTAATTTCTATTATCTGTCTTTTATTTTGCTGTTTATGTATAATCTGGGTTTCTCACATAAGATAAACCATACGATATTTAGGCTTTTATGCTTGGTTTATTTTGCTTAACACTATAATATCAAGGTGCAAAATGCGAATTATTTTTAATGTATTCAGTTCCCTATCAAAATTTTCCTTTTTCAAAATCCATTACAAGTTCTCATAGAAATTAGACTTAACACCTTCTTAATGCCAGAAAAAGTATATAAACCGAATTTCACAAAAGCATTTAAATTCATTTCCAAAATAATTTTCTAAACTTTATTCTCACTGCTACATTTATATAAAAATGGGTATACTAGTAATATCACTTAATTACTATTCTTCTATAAAAGTGCACAAATTTCAGTCATTTAAAACAAGAAAATTTATAATTCGTTACTTGCTGACTGTTAGCAGAAACATATGGAAGCCTTGATTAACATTTTCTGCCCTCAGTCCTGTGGCTCTTGAGTCACTGGGAGGTTGGGTGCTCTAGGACATTCTCAGTTGGACCGTTCATCTCTGATTCATGTGCACACTACTCTACCAGGCTAGCCAAGGGCTGTTCTCATGGAACTTCTAATAAGGAATGGAAATGTATGAAGACTGCTGAGGTCTAACTCAGTAGAATAGCATTACTTCTTAAATTTAATTTTATTGACCACAATAAAGCAAAAGTCAGTCTACAGTCTAAGGGTAAGGAAATCAATTTCAACTCTTGATGGGAGGCTATGTAGTCACATTACTAACCACACATATAGGGAAGATTGAAAAATTGCAGTCATTTTTCAAGTCTTTCCAAAAATTTAACTTTCATTTGAAAGTTTCTGAGCTTAATGAAGTTTAAATACCAATGTGAAATAAATGTATAATAATGTATTAAGGGAAGTATTACTCAATGAAGGATGAACAAGAATAGTTTAATTAGCTATCTGAAGTTATAATAATAGTAATTATAAAGGTTTATATCGAGTAACACAGTAGAAGCCATCAACCATAATAAAATTAAGGGAAAAGTAAAAGGCATATATAAATTCTTGTATTTTCTCTATAAATAAAAAATTATCCAAATTAGATGATGACAGTAAACAAAATAGTGTATAACTATAGTAGTACAGAATGAACATTATCATAACCAGTAATCAGAGAACTCAGTTCCTTAATTTACTTCAAATTTTAGCTCATCGTAATGTTCCACATGATGAATTACATACTGTTCACATTCGCACTTGCAACCACTGCTGAATTAAAAGTCTTCAAGATATGGGAATGTATACATTAAAGACATATCTCATTTTATAGAGTATTAATACTATGAGCTATGAAACTCAAGTGAAGTTTTAAATTCAATTTCTAAACTTTAATGAAAACTTTCTAGTGCATAATTAAATAATTTTAGATATTCATTGTTGAATTAACTTTGACACAGAACATTCTGCAAGCCCAATGACCTCAATTATGGAATAATGAATGATTGCAAACACTTGTAATCCAATGGCCTGGTACTATGTCTTCATTTCTTAACCAAATCCAATATTTAGTTAATAGGTTTAGAATCAAGGTCATCTTAATTACACACTCACACTATCCATCTCTGTCTTTTACTTCATTATGAAGTAAAATTTTTTTCTTCTTCAATATTCTGTTCAGCATATAAAATATATTTTAAAATTTTCCTAATGTAAAAGCTAATTATTTTCCTGTTCCCACCTAGCAAAAGAATTGGAATACATTTATATGATAGCTTTCATAACAGTCTCATAATTTTTGTAGAAACAATATTTTAATATTTAAAGTTCATAGATACTTAACAGAATTCTATTCTGCTTAATAGTGTATTCTTATGTAGTAAAATGTAGTAAACAAATAATCGTGTAATAAAGACTTGTATAAATCACAATTAAAGGTATAAACTGTCAAGAAATTTAAATTATGCCATTAGTCTATAATCATTTAATTGCTGAAGAATGTTTTGGTCTTTGACAGAAGAGAGCACAAAGAAGTAGAGTACTTTTTTTTTTTCTACTTTCAAAGGTTAAATTTCTTTTCTTGTTTTGGTTTAATTTCTCCATGTTCCACTAATCAGTCTTTCACCAAGATTATATTCTCCTATCCTTACATAGTTGTATCCCTGTCAACAACACACAGCACAGGTGCATGAAAAAATTACTACATTCACTGAGACCTGATTTTCTCAAGTAAATGCCTGTGTTGCCTGATTCCATTCTCCTTTATTTTTGTTGTTTCTTGTTGTTGCTATTGTTTCTTTGAGAGAGAGTCTCACTATGTAGTTTGGTCTGGGTTTGAATTCACTATTTAGTCTAGGTTGACCTCAAACTCTGAACTCGTGGCAATCCCCTTGGATCAACCTTCAGATTTCTGGGATTGCATGCATGCACCACCATGCCTGGATTGGAATTCTCTGTTGTAAGCTCAAACATCATTCTTCTGATCTCTGTCTCTAGGTGGCTTAGTTCATAGCTATAGATTACAGGTAAGGTATTAACCAGGTTTAAAATTAGAAGAGAGACTAATGACTTGAGAGAAAAGAGAGTTGAGTTTAAGGAAAATGGAACTTGAAGAAAACAAAATAATAGACAATTTTTTATTACTGTCAGTCTGGTACTAGCTCATGTACTTTAATCCTATTCATGAAAATTCTTTTTTAAAAAAAGGAAAAAAAGGGAGATAAAGAAGGTTTCTTTCGATGTTAAATTTATGTTAACATATAACTGCCTCTCTGATACTTAAATATTCTTTATACATCCTAGAGAAAATTAAGAAAGAAGGATTATACTTTAAGATTTTAAATAATAATTGGTTTGGTTCAGTTCTCATTATGTGAATACCACTCTAAATAAAGCTGTAATAAAATGCACTAATGTACAGGTCATGCGTAATTTGTCTTCCAGTGAAAAATTTTCCTTATGTGTTTCAGAGTAATATTAACCCTATTCTTCTCAGTACTGTCCTTCAATTTCCTTAATTTGCTGCAATTGACAACATCTTGTAAACTTCCACAATGTTCAATTTAAGTTTTTGTTTCTCACAAATGTTGATATGCCTATTTAATCAAAATCACCCCATGATTTGTCATATGATTCCATATGGTGGGGTAAAATCTGTACACTGCCTCTCTGGAAAGTACCTGTTACTTTTTGAAACTGAATGGACTACCTGAATGCAAACTGCGGTCTTTTTGCTCATTTGGGTCGAGGTTCCCTATGCTGGTGGGACTTTGTCCGCTGGCAGTAAGGCTTACTTGCACCTGCTCTTGGCCTCCCTGACTGCTTCTTTCTAGCCTGCCATAACAAATTGACAGTGTGTTTTCATATTATGGACATCTTTAAAATCAGACAAAGCAAGGAGGTCAAATAAACTCTCTGAGTCTGACTTTTTTAGGCAGCTGTCCGCAACACTTATCCCAAGCTAATTTGTAGGAAAACTTAGTGCAACCAGCATATAGCCATACATATAACTGTGGTTAATTGTGATGAAAGGAAACAAAGAAAATAAGTAAAGGAAAATGATACATGGGGAAAAGAGGAAGAGTCATCCTCTAGTGGAGCCATGCACACTTACTGCTTCCAACAAGGAGTTGTGAGAAATACATGACATACTATCTATCAATAGTCATTTCATAGGTCATTCTATTCAATTCTTCAGAGACTCAGTGGTCAGGGTTTTTACTGGAGCTGGTCATGCAGGAATTCTCTGCTTTGTATAAACGACAAATCTTAGCTCTCAAAAAGTACATATTCAGTATAAACCATGTTGCATACATAAAAAATTGGATGAGGCTCCTTTAATTTTTTAATGACGTTCTCTTGTGAGTTTAAGAATGGTAGGACCCCAGCTAAAATACAAGTTCCCAGACATCAGTTGATTGATAAATTTATACGTCACCCTTTTTGAGGATACCAGTCTCAGAATTGCTATGTTAATATTTTTCTGCCCAATCTTTCTTTTCAAAACATGAATAAATGCTTAGGCAGAATACTGTGTATAAGTGCATTATGAAGGCTTTTTAAAATTAGACTTTGTGTTCATTATTTTATTATTAAAAAATCCCTGCAAATTTTAACCAATAAGTATTGGGGAAAAGCCAATGTTTTTTATTTGCCTTAGATAACCCTTACAACAGTTTAATGAATTTAGTGATGGAAGATGATCAATAAAAAAGTACAGAAAAAGGGACCAGATTCCCAACATCAGTTTTCAAGAGTATTCCCATGGTATAATTCAGTTTTTCCATTGCTGTACATAAAAACCAACACCACAACTTAAAGAAAAAGACTTTAATATGGCCCATATGTCATTCTGACTGTGGTCAGCTGGCTTTGAGGCAGAAAAATAGTGTGCAATAGTGTGGAGGAGCAAAGTTGCTTCTGTTAATGGTGACTGGGAAGTGGAGTAAGGGAATAATGTGAAAAAGAAAGGGGCAAGGGACCAGAAATAGTCCCCAAAATCATGCCTTCTTAACTCATTTAGATATGCTCAGAAATGTGCCCCCACCAATCTCATAGCATTTATTCCAAAGTTAATCAATTTGATACTCCACTCTTACCACCATGTCCAATCCCTTGTCAATGAACACATCCCCTTCTCCATATCTAATTTCCAAGTAAAGATAATGGCAAGTTCATAATTCTGTCTTGCATAATACAACTAGAACATACAACCAGAAACACAACAGTGCCTTCTCTAATAATCAACACTTTCAGCATTTTTCAAGTTCAACTCAACGTTTCTTCTGAGTCTCAAAGCAAACTCTTAGTATTCCTCTATAACCATCAAAAACAATCAGATCAAAGCAAGACCACCAAAACCTGGTTAGGGAAACATTGCATCTTATAGCTTTAAATGAGAAATCTAGGATTCACAGTGGTAAAATGTGAGTTCCAATGAGAATTTGTGGCCTCATTTATGGCCTTGCAGTTGCACCTCACAAAGCCTATCTGTTGGAATTCCTCCACTATGGTCTGCAGCTTTCCTTGGCAGACTTTCCACATTTTTGTCATCTCCAAATTCCTGGGTTCTCACTGAATCTTTGGCTTTATTCCTTCAACTTCACACATTGCCCATGAGTGATTCTTGCCTGCCTTTGCAGGTCTTTCTTTAAAATCTAGGTGAAATACTCCACAGCATCACAGTATTTGCATTCTGTATGCCAGCAAAACCAGTATCACACGGACAGGACCAAGGTCTGCAGCCAATATGGCTCATAAGCAGGTCCTATTGGACTATGGCAGCAGCAGACTTTGAGTGCCTGTCTGGCTGAGTATGGCAAAATGAATCCCAGGGAACCAATTATCTAGGTTGTCCTGAAACAGGTGATCCAGAGACTTTTTTCTTAAATGAAAGTTTATACTCTTACACTCTTGAGCCTGTGCTGGGCAGTATCTTGCTGATATCTGATATGTGCCATACAAAAGCATGTTTTCTCTTGACCTTGTACAAAGAACTTGGTTTCTTCTTTTTTATCTTTTTTATTTACAGAGATATTTGAAAATTTATTTTCTTCATAGAAATACAGTTAGGCCCGTTGTATCCATGAGTTCCACAACCTAAAAGTTAACCAATCATAGACTAAAAATATTGAGAAAAAATTGTGCCTGTGTTCAAGATGTAAAGGCTCTTTTTCTGTTATTATTCTCTAAACAATACAGTCTAAAAAATATTTGCATAGCATTTACATTGTTTGCTGAGTCTGTAGGTGATCAGGAGATGATTTAAAGTATACGGGAGCAGGTGTGTATGTAGTAGGTAAACACCATGCCATCTTAAATAAGGGACTTGAACATCCCTTTATTTTGGTATTCATAGTATGCCCTGGGACCAACC
>RJWT010027563.1:0-15474 GCA_004365215.1 Cuniculus paca
AAAGAGCTGAAAACCAACAATATAAAATCTGAACCCCAAAACCTTCTATTTTGAAAAGCATGAGCATTGGGACCACATAACCTATGATTCTTATCTTAGTTCTGTCACTGGCTAGTCTGTGTTCTTAGACAAGTTATTTTACTACTGTTTCCTAATTATAAAACGTATCAATAAAAGTATTTCCAGCATTTACTTCACAGTTGTTGGTGAGAATTAAACTATTATATAGAGTTTAGAATAAAAACCTAGCATACAACAAGCTATGTAAATGTTAGTTGTTATTATGTCATTCATGACAAAAAAACTACTAGTTTTCCATTTATGCATTTAAGGGTTTCCATTAAAATTACTCTAAGTTACAAATTGAAGTGATTTTTAAGCTGGGTTTAAAAATGTAGTAAAAACTAAGCGTGGTACAAAAAACAAAAACATATAGGAGGGGGAAAAGCCAAGAGCCGAGAGATAAAAATGTAATTAAAAGCAGGTACCAAATGATTGTTGGCTGAGGATGCAGCTCAGTGGTGAAGGGCTTGTCTAGCATGTATGAGACCCCAGGCTTAATCCCCAGCACCAAAACAAAACACCACCAAATGATTGGTATAAAAGTCTTGAAGGGGGCCAGGGATATGGCTCAGTGGTGCAGCACCTGCCTGGCAAGTGCAAAGTCCTGAGTTTGCTTCCTGGTACCAAAAAAACAAATCTTAAAGACACACTTTTCTCTGAGCCATAGTTTTCCTGTACATAAAATGAACACAATGCCAGGCCTAGTGGCACATGACTGTAATGTCAGCACTCAGGAGGTTAAGGCAAGAGGATTACTATGAGTTCAAGGCCAGCCTGAGCTACATAGTGAGTTTAAGTCCAGAATGAACTACAAAATGAGACCCTGCATCAAAGACAAAGACAAAAACAAAAACAAACAAACAAAAAACCACCACCATAACCAACAACAAAAAACTAAAATGAACACACTGAGTTGTTGGCAGAAGGCCCTGGGTTTAATTCCCAGTACTGTAATAGATGGATGGACGGCTTCATGGGATGGATGAATGTATAAACGTGGATCCCTTCCGGCTCCAAAACCTGAGGTTTCCATATAACCTACCTTTGCCCTGCCATATTCAGAACCCTATTCATTAAGGGAACAATGATGAAGAAAGCAAAAGCACAATTCTTAGAGACCACACAGGTGGCTGGGGGGGCGGGGGTTCCTTAAAGTTTGTTGTTAACAGAATTTGGCCTGTAATACACGTACTTCAGAATGAAAAAAAAAAAAAAAGAAAGAAAAAGAAAAAAAGAAAAAAGCTCTCAAATGAAAGAAGACATAGGGAAAACAAAAATTTCTAGACATAATCGTAAATTTTGTAAAGCCTGGGAAATATACCTTTGACTTAGCGCTAAGGATACAGAATAAACAAAACCAGGTATCCAGTACAAAGTAATATATCGTGGTTTTACCAAAAACCATGGCTGACACTAAAACAAGCAAAAAGAAAGAGAACAGAAGCTGAGTGTAGAGGCACATATTATCCCAAGTCACAGCTACTCAGGAGGCTCTGCAGAGTATTACTTGAATCTAGGAGTTTGAGGCCACCCTAAGCATCTCAAAAAAAATAAAGCATATGAGCCGGGCGTGGTGGCTCACGCCTGTAATCCCAGCACTGGGGAGGCTGAGACAGGCGGATTGTTGTGAGTTCGAGACCAGCCTGGGCTACAAAGTGAGCTCAAGGTCAGCCTGAACGGCATATCGAGACCCTGTCTCAGAAAGACAAGGGCTGGGATCTAGCTCAGCGGTCTAAGCGCCTGCCCGGCAAGTGCAAGGTCGTGAGTTCAATCCCCGGTGCCGCAAAAAATAAATAAAAATAAAGCATATGATAACTGTGTAACTCATATGAAAATATCTGTAACATCTTACATGAGGAATTTGAGCATCTGGTGAATCTGGCATCCATGGGGGATCCGTAACCAATCCCCTACATGCTGAGGGACTACATAGGAAAAGTACAAAGTACAAAGCAGTGCTTCACACAGAGTACAAGTGTCAGTTATCATAATGACGACAACAACAACACAAGATGACAACTAAACACTGTCAAGGCTCAGGGCAAAGGCTGCCTCCTCCACAAACCTTCTATCTGGAAGAAATCATTCTCTCCTATGAATCTGTATAGCACTGTAAACTGTCATCTCTCAAAATACTTCTGCCAATCTCATATTATTTACATATATGCTTTCTTCATTATTGGACTGTAAGTCCTAAAAACAAAATGACGTTTATGTCACTTTACCATCTCTAGCTCCTCATATGACAACACCCTGCTCCTAGTTACCTCCTGTACCACCGCACATCATCTGCGGATCAGTGGGTATTTGGTCACGGGCAGGACACTTCTGCAAAGCCTCAGCTGTTCTTACCACAACATCTTCCAAGATCTTAGTAGGGCAAGGTCTGGAATGAAATTCAAAGTGTTCATCCTCCTCTGATTTCTTCTTTGACTCTCGCTCCTGGATTCTTTTCTCAATTTCCAAATCAAAGCCAATAGGTTGAGTGGGTGCTTTCACTGGTTGTCTCTTTGGCAAGATGGGCCCACCTTCAAAAATTCTGGGATCAACTTCTCGTGCTTTGAATTTGTATCTGCAAAGTAAAAGTTTAAATGAGAACCACAAACAAACTTAAATTAAATGAAAACTAAATAAACAACAAAGTGGAACAAAAACTAATAATCACTGAGATGACCCATCAGGCACAGTAAAACTTCCACTGTTGTCTTTACTGCTTAGCCATTGTCTTTACTGCTCCAAGGAGAATGAATGAGACAGACCTAACTCTGCAGCCATTTTAAGGACCCTCTTCATGGAGGAAGTTCCCCCTCCTCAAAACAAAAGGTGAAATGGATTCAAAGAATTTAAAAAAAAGTTAAGATTCTATGTTTTCCCAGTCAGAATGGTTATTAGCATGAATACAAAAAAAAGGGCTGGCAGTGGTGGCACATGCCTATAATCCCAACACTCTAGGCTGAGGCCAGCCAGGACTACATAGTGAGACCTTGTCTCAAAAACAAACCAAAACACAAAAAACATTAAGTACTATCAAGGATAGGGGTGGAGAAAGGAACCTTATACCCTGCTGATGGGAATGAAAATGAGTATAGCCACTATGGAAATCAGTATGGAGACTCCCCCAAAAACTGAAACTATAGCTACCATTTGATGCAGATATACCATTCCTTGGTATATACTTGAAGCAATTAAAGTCAGAATACTATAGGGACACCTGCGTAACCATGTTTACTGAGGCACAATATACCATATGAAGAAGTGGAATTGCTTTAGGTACCCAACCTCAAATGAATAAAGAAAATGTGTTATATATACATAAGGGGGTATTATTCAGCCATAAAAAAAGATTTAGTCATTTGCAGAAAAATGGATGGACCTGACTGGGTGTGGTGGCACATACCTATAATCCCAGCACTTGGGAGACAAAGATAGGAGATGCCTTGAGGTTAAGGCCAGCCTGGGCTACATAGTGAATTCAGCAACAGCCCCAGCCTGAACTACAAAGTAAGACCTTGCCTCAAAAAACAATAAACAAAACAGAACAAACAGGATGGATCTGGAGACTACCATTATTGAGCAAAATAAGCCAGACTCAGGAAGACAAAAATCACATGCTCTAAGATGTGACAAGAAAGTAGAAGGGAGACTACTGCATTGTTTCCCCCCACAAGTAAGATCTAGCCGGCAAATAACCTTGAAAACTAGGAATCAAAAATGCCAGCCCAATCAGCCCACCTTTGTCTTATCTGCCTTACAAAGCAGCCACCAAGCAAGCATAGGAATGGCAGGTGAGCAAGGATAGGCTGACTGGGGTTGGCATTTTTGATCGCTAATTTTCAAGGCTGATTATGTTTTGGCTAGGTCTTAGTTAGGGTCATCAGAAAAGAGGGAGTGAACAAGGGAGAAGGGATATAAAGACAGGTAATAAAGGAAATAAATATAATGAAAAACCATTATATATATTAAACTCTCCCTTCAAAAATAAGTGAAACTAGAAGGGAGGGTAGGAGAAAGGAAGTGATATGGGGGAAATGATTAAAGTATACCACATGCATGTACAAATTTGCCAAGATGAAACCCTTTAGTATGTGTAGTTAATATACACCAATATGCACTAATATAGGGAAAAAAGAGATCATGTAGTTTGTATTTTATCACTGGTTTTTAAAATTTAGCATAATTTTTTTAATATTCACCTATTTTTAATTAACAAATAAAATTTTGTATATTTATTGGGTTAAAAAAAAATAAAAAGAGCCGGACGTGGTGGCTCACGCCTGTAATCCCAGCACTCGGGAGGCTGAGACAGGCGGATCATTGTGAGTTCGAGACCAGCCTGGGCTACAAAGTGAGCTCAAGGTCAGCCTGAATGGCATAGTGAGACCCTGTCTCAAAAACACCAGGTCTGGGGATCTAGCTCAGCTGCCTAAGCGCCTGCCTGGCAAGTGCAAGGTCATGAGTTCAATCCCCGGTGCCACCAAAAAAAAAAAAGAAAGAAAACAGGTTCCAATGCTAACCATTAAATTCTAGTTTCCTCCACTGACGGTACCTGTAAAAAAAAAATCCCTTAGGCAGTCATAGAATGAGAATTTATGCAGCCTAACCACAGAGGATATTCCTTAACTGGAACTTTAAGAAAGTCCTCCCACTCCAACCACTGAGCTAGATTTTTAACAGTTTATGGCGCAGGATTTCTCCCTATTCCCACTTTCAGGCCTTTCATCATACAGGCAGGGGCACAGTCTGCAGAGACTACAACTCAACTGCCACAGCTTTCCATGAAAGGAAAATAGCGACTTTCATTCTCATAGAACCATGAGAAAGCAGGCAGGTTTCTTGGAACTCTTCTGCAGACACTGCCAGTAGGACTTACTGCTGCAATTTCTCAAGCTCTTCGGCCTCCTGTTCCGCTGTACTTTTGCAGGTCACAGGCCTTGCTCGGTGTTTGGTTTGCAGTACAGGGGTCTGTGGCTCTGTGGACATCTTGGTCACAGAAGATTTGGAGGGTACCAGGCCTGGAAAACAAGATCACAGACATTCACCTCGTTTGCCAACATCCTGTTTACCTATAAGCGCTAACTCAACAGTGCAGCCCCAAAGATGGATAAGCAAACTGGAGTAGCTGGTCCTCCACACTCAGCTTGGTAGACACCAGTCAACATGACAATGTTATTCCCTTCTTCCTGTCACTCTTTACTGAGAAAGAGCCCGTGGGCAAATTCTAGTGTCACCACCTAAAATTAAAATCCATTCCTGTCTGATGGGTTCCTTAATATTGCACAGGCCTGTACTTCTCTACTGACAACACCGACTATTTTGCTTGTTACTGACAAATAAGATTTTTGTACATGACACAAGATGAAAGACTCCAAAGACCAAGTGATAACTCTCAACTTTACAAATTTCCTAAAAAGCATCTACAGACGTTCCTCTTTCAGAGATTAAGTTCAATTCCTCTGCAAATAGGTCATCAAATGAATTCATTGCTAAACAAAGACTCATACATATATGCACATTACAATATTCAGAACAAAGACGTGGCCAAAGGAAACTTCAACTTGATGATTTTGTATAATCTTACACGAAGTACTGTAATGTATAATAGAACATAAAACCATGATACTATGCTACTGTACAGTACATTCAGCAAAAACTACAGAACTGTACAAACAAGGAATACTGTATAGAAAAAGATAATAAACTGGGCATGGTGGTGCACGCCTGTAAGCTCAGCATTCATGAGGCTGAGGCAGGAGGATCACTGTAAGTTCGAGACCAGCCTGTGCTACAAAGTGAGCTCAAGGCCAGCCTGAATTACATAGCGATGCCCTATCTCAAAAAGACAAAAAAAAAAAAAAAAAAAAAAAAAAAAAAAAAAAAAAAGACATTGAGGCTTTATAAACAAGATGTACACAACTGTATCCAAAAAAAAAAGGGTGGGTTGTATGTGTGAGTGGCAGGTTGAATCCCAACAATTGTTGAACAGGTAGGTAGTTAAATGATGAATATCTGTGTATTAAAGTACCAAGACTAACTGTCAGGTGGAGAAAGTAAAAAACCACTGTCACAGTATTGATATTAACACTATCACATAATATCACAGAAAATAGGAAATACTGATTTACCTAGCCAGGGACAATCATAGAAAATAGTGACTTACCTAGCCAGGGCCAATCCTATCAATTGACATAATTAATTACTTAGAATGATTCCTCTAATTTAGATCTTATCACAAAACAGTGGCATATCAAAATCAAATTTTTTATTTTAGAAATAAGCATGCTGCTGGGCATGGTGGCACATACTTGTAATCCCAGCACTCAGGAGGCAGAGGCAGGAGGACTGCCATGAGTTCAAGGCCAGCCTGGTCTACATAGAGTTCAGGACCAGCCTAAACTACAAAGCAAGACCTTGTGTCAAAAAATCCAAAGAAAAATGGGGTGGGGATATAACTCAGCGGCACAAATAGGTGCCTGGCAAGCATGAGGTCATGAGTTTGATTCCTGGTAAAAAGGAAGGAAGGAAGGAAGGAAGGAAGGAAGGAAGGAAGGAAGGAAGGAAGGAAGGAAGGAAAAAGAAAAGAAAAGAAAAGAAAAGAAAAGGAAAGGAAAGGAAAGGAAAGGAAAGGAAAGGAAAGGAAAGGAAAGGAAAGGAAAGGAGAAAAGAAGCCAGCCATACTTCAAATATACATATAACCATAATTTAGCTATTATACAAAATTTTAAATAAAAATTGCATAAAATTTTATTTGAAAGAAATCAGATTCTAAAAAGAGTGTATCAGACTAAATCTCAGTCATAGTACTTGAAAAGTCATGTTTAATATTTAACATATAGCTGGGTGTGGTGGTGGCACTCCTGTAATCCCAGCACTCAGGAGGCTGAGGCAGGAAGATCGTTGCAAGTTCCAGACCAGCCTGGGCTACAAAATGAGCCAAAGGCCAGCCTGAACTGCATAGTGAGACCCTGTCTCAAAGACAAAACAAACAAACAAACAAACAAAAAAGACCATTTCCATGAGGTAAATAGAGATAGCATTATTTTAAAAATGTCAAGTATGACAAAATCAAATGCTATACTTAAAGGAACTTGTGTGGCTACCTCATATAGTGATAAACAAAGCCTATCCAAAGAAAAAACAAATTTAGAGACGTCACAGGCAAAACAACCACATTGTGCTTTATCAAGAATACTAGGCGTAGGCCAGGGATATAGTTCAGTGGCACAGTGTCTGCCTGGCAAGCATGAGGTCCTAACTTCGATTCTTTGTACAAAAAAAAAAAAGAATACTAGGCCTGCTGGGCAAGGTGGCACACACTTGGAACCACAGCACTTGGGAGGCTGAGTCAGTAGGATCACTGAACTGCATAGCAAAATTCTTTCTCAAAAAGAACAAAAAAATTCTAGGACTATTCTCTTGGCAACTATTTTATACCACCTCTAATCCTCACTTCTTACCATCTCATAGAAATTATTTTCATAAAGACAGAGACTATTGAATTAGAAATCCCTTATCTATTCACTGTATCTTCAAACCCCCCAGCATTTGCTCACGTTTCTCTTACTCTTCCATCACCCACACAAAAGAACAATCACTTCTGTGTTAAAAATTTTAGAGGAGGCTTCAGTCAGCAATGAGGTTGGTAGGAAACTTACTAATATCTTCCTTCTTGCTCCTCAAATGGTATCTGTTAGGGGTTCGTTTATGGAACGCTTCAACCTGCTGCGCCAGAGGCACATATGTAGAAGCAGCCTCCTCAAATGTTCTCTTTTTCCCTTGGGACAAGTTGAAAGGCTTAATAATAGTGCACCCCTTCGCCACTCGAGCCTGTAAAGAGAAAAGTTGTTCCCCAACTGAAATGTTATACAACAGCACAATCGACCACAAGCCACACATTCAGAGAGGATCAAAATAAAAAGACCTTAAGTAAAGCCAAGATAATTATATTCTGAAATTTGTCGGTCCTTCAGCAAGGATTATAACCAGTCTTTCATCTTTTTTGGGGAGACAAGTTCTGACTCCTACTCTAGGCTGACCTTGAAAACTCATCATCCTCTTGCCTCAGTCTTCCAAGTTCCCAAATATTGTGATTACAGGCTGGCTGGCTTGCTTGCTTGTCTTGTCTTGTCTTTTCTTAAGGAAGAAGTGATCTAGCACTTAGCAAATCATCCATTCACAACAGTACATATGCACTTTTCCTAAGCATGTCAATGTTTTGAGCCAATGAAGAGCAAGCTTTCTTAGCATTCAAGGAAAAAGTTGTGGAAGCATCCTACCCCAAACCCATTTTGAAATAAAAACTGACCTGTCTTCTGGTTTGCATCAGGTCAGACAGATTCCTGAATCAGCATCTCTACATACATCCCCTCAAACTGATGAAAAAGTCTACTCCCTGGATCATTAGTCTTAGTAAGACTGCCGTCTGGCTAAAAACAAAACTTCACAGACATATTTGAAAAGCAACAGCACAAACTCTAGGCTTAAGATTACAAAAGATTGACTAATCCCAACAAGTGTGACTAGACTAAGTTCTGGAATTTTTATTTAGGATTGTCATTGTTTTCATTGGACCTTTATTTATAAAAATATACAAGAACCCAATTTTTTCCTAGAAGCCTTGTTGTATTTTTGTGCAGATACAAGATTTTCTCAATTTTGCAGCAGTACAAATGCTACAAGTTCCTGCACATAAGCTTTATGAACCTTAATATTCATAGCACCTTAGTAAGAGGATTCCTAGAGGTAGAATGATTTGTCCAAGATCACAGTTTAAAGAAGATTTACATGGCTTAATTCAAAACATATGCTTCTTGGGCAACCCACATTCCGGCACCCCTTCTGTCCCTCTCAGATAGAAGCTGTCTTTCAATAAATTCTTACTACTCTTAAAAAAAAAATGCTTCTTTCAACTGAACTATTGTAATTAAGAACCACAACTGTGATACCTGAAATCTGAACTGAGTTAGCAACAAGAATACTCATCTACCCATTAACTTACAGGAGATGGAGGATGCTTGCGCAGTTCAGCTGTAAAATTCACTTCCTTATACTCCTCCTGGTTCTTAGGATGTTTTTTGATTCGCTCATCTGTGTAGAAGTGAAAGTCAACTGCTTTAGTTACCTGGCTCACTGATTTCTTCACAGGTTGCCCTGAGGAGCAGAGAGAAACATACAGAGAACATTAAGAATAGAGAACATCAGCAGGCATGGTGGTGCATGCCTAGAATCCCAGCACCTGGGTTCAGGCAGGAGGATCACCACAAGTATGAGGCCAGTCTGGGCTACATAGTGAGTTTAAGGCCAGCCTGAACTACACAGCAAGAACATGGCTCAAAAAAAAAAAAAAAAAAAACCAGGAAAAAATAAATAGAGAACATCAATAAATGCCCTTTTTTACTCTATCCTTTTACTATTTCGATTATCATGGATCTAATTTTGTTCACTACCTATATGTAAGTCAATACCCAAAGGAGTCCTCTGAGATACTAACACATGTGTCATATTCACTGAATCTTATTAGGTTTGCAGCCCTTTGTCAGATACAAACAAAAGAGGTACAACAGGGAAGAAGAATCCCATTTCCCGGGTGTACTCACAGGTTTGGAGTCAGTGGGATACCTCTGATAGGAAAAGTTATAGACTGACTGCATGTGTGTGGTATGAGAGATCAAACCCAGGGCCTCACACATGTTAATCAAGCACTCTACCACTGAGCTACACTGCTAGCCCTTATGAACTGACTTTAAAAACAACCTTAATTCAGCATCTCTAACAGGAAAATGAAATCATACAATCTCCAGGGATGCTTTTCAACTCATCAAGAAAGACTTCATACCTTTGACTCCATCAGTAACCCTGTGCCAGAGTAAAAGCGGACTGTGATCCCTCCCCTCAGACATACTTTTCAGTGTAACTGGTTTGACTCAGCTCTCCCTTCCTGTCTTTAGAATAAAAGAGGATAGATAACAATAAATTAGTTTATCCTCTGTTCCAATCCCACCTAATTCCTCCTTTTTCTGATAAAAAGAAGAACAGCATGCTATAAGGGCCAATGCAGGTAAAATATTATAGGGAATAATCTGGGATATAAATCAGATCCATGTTCAGCGTCTTATTTTTCTGCTGACTACTAAGAAATCATTTTTGCAGAGAAGAAAGAAACCCTGTCAAGATTATAAGAAGCACCCTCATAAAACACTCAACAGAGCCCAGCTGACCTGCTCCTGCAAGAGCAAGTTTCTTGAACTCTTCGTTCTTTTTCCGCATTTCTACCACCTCTTGCTGCATTTTCATGCTCTTCTCCAGCTCCTGCTCCTCAGTACTTTTGAGAACCTTTTGCCTAAAGGGCAAATCAGAGAAGAAAGGTATTCGATGATTCAGAAGAATCTAAAGACATTACGTAGACTATGTTTTGGATCTATGATGAAATAACAATCAAAATCAAAAAGTATTATCTAATAAACAATATTGGCTTAGATAACACTATAAACAAATGTAAAAAATTAACATACATACCAAATACTTTATACCAATATATTGAAAATTTTAAAAAATAGCTAAAACAGGGGCCAGGGATATAGCTCAGTGGCACAAGGGCCTACCTGGCAAGCACAAGGTCCTGAGTTTGATTCCTGGTACCAAAAAAGGAATAGCTAAAACAGCCTATAAAACATACTCAAAAGATCCACAAATGTTATTATGCAATGATTTAGCTTTTATTACACATGAAAAAAATCTTTTTTTTTTTAAACCTAATTTTAAAAGTCAGTAAAATCTGGTGCAGTGGCACAGGTCTATAACCCCTAGTAACAGTACTACAATCAAGTCAGCAAATAAATGTTATAATAATTTGATGCTGGGACGGAAAGAGACATGATAGTTAAAAGGGTATGAAAATTTCTGACAAAACAACGTTATGTGTTTAAGAACTATTACACAGCATAGTTAACATAGTAATAATAGTGCATTGCAAATTTCAAAATTACTAAGAATGAATTTCAGTTGTTCCCCCTATAAAAAATGTTAAATATTGGTAGTGCTTAAGCTAAAATTGAAATGGACCAAAGATCTTAATATTAAAACAGAAACATTAAATCTGCTGGAAGATAAGAGTAAGTAAAACTCTTGAAGACACTGGTGCAGGCAAAGACTTCATGAACAAAATCCTGACTGCACAGGAACTATCACAAAGAATCAACAACTGGGATCCCATTCTATTGAAAAGCTTTTGCACAGTAAGAGAAGACACCAAGAGTAAAGGGCCAACCCATAATGTGGGAGAAAATGTTGTCAGTTGTACCTCAAACAAAGGATTACTATTGAGAACATATAAAGAACTTTAAAAAAAAAAAAATCAGTCCTCCCAGATGTAAAGACCCAATCCAAAAATGAGCATCTGAGATGAATACACTTCTATGATTCAGATGAAAAAACACAAACAGCAAATAAATATGTGAAAAAATGTTCATTGCTGGTCATTTGAGACACATAAATTAAAAAACTGAGATTCCTTTTTACCCCAGAAAGAACAGCTAATACCAAGAAATCAGTAACAAAGCTGGGCGTGGTGGCATAGGCCTGTAATCCCAGCACTCTGAAGGCTGAGGCAGGAGGATCATTGAATTCGAGACTGGCCAGGGCTACAAAGTGAGCTCAAGACCAGCTTGAACTGCATAGTGAGACCCTGACTCAAAAAAAAAAACAAAACTCAATAACAGATGCTTGAGGGGCTGTGGGGAAGGAACTCTTTACCACTGTCAGTGGGAGTGTAGACTGGTGCAACCACTGTGGAAATCAGTGTAGAGATTCCTCAAAAAACTAGGACTAGGGCC
Organism: Cuniculus paca; assembly: GCA_004365215.1. Lineage (NCBI taxonomy): Eukaryota > Metazoa > Chordata > Mammalia > Rodentia > Cuniculidae > Cuniculus > Cuniculus paca. The sequence continues at coordinate 11,892 of RJWT010027563.1, forward strand.
GGGGATCTAGCTCAGCAGCCTAAGTGCCTGCCTGGAAAGCACAAGGTTGTGAGTTCAATCCCTGGTGCTGCATAAATAAATAAATTAATTAATTAATTAATTAATTTTTTAAAAAAAGTGCTGGGGATCTAGCTCAGTGGCTTAAGCACCTGCCTGGCAAGTGCAAGGTTGTGAGTTCAATCCCCGGTGCTGCATAAATAAATAAATTAATTAATTTTTAAAAAAAAGGGCTGGGGATCTAGCTCAGTGGCTTAAGCGCCTGGCTGGCAAGTGCAAGGTTGTGAGTTCAATCCCCGGTGCAGCAAAAAAAAAAAAAAAAAATCTAGGACTACAGTTCCTATTCGACCTAGCTTTCCCTTCTAGACATTTTCCCAAAAGAATTAAAAACATCATACCACAGCGATATATGTGCACCCATGTTTACAGCAGCACAATTTGTAATAGCTAAATCTTGGAAACAACCTAAATGCCCATCAGTTGAGCAATGAACATAAAAGAAGTGGTAGTTTTATGCAATGGAGTACTACTCAGCCATAAAGGAGGATAAACTGGAGACTTTTATAGAGGTAAATGGATGCAACTTGTGACCATACTCTTCAGTGAAATAAATCATACATACATGTGTAAACATCATATTGTCTCACTAGTGTGAGAAGCTGAAAAAAACAACTTATGTATATGTATATAAAAAAGATAATTATGAGCCGGGCGGGCGTGGTGGCTCACGCCTGTAATGCCAGCACTCGGGAGGCTGAGACAGGCGGATCACTGTGAGTTCAAGACCAGCCTGGGCTACAAAGTGAGCTCAAGGCCAGCCTGAATGGCATAGTGAGACCCTGTCTCAAAAACACCAGGGCTGGGGATCTAGCTCAGCCGCCTAAGCGCCTGCCTGGCAAGCACAAGGTCGTGAGTTCAATCCCCAGTGCCACCAAAAAAAAAAAAAAAAAGATAATTATGATAGTTATACTACTGATTTCTCTGAGGTCATTTAAGAGAAAGATTTCTGCTGGTATTGTTCGGATGATTGAATGCAGATGTCTTGTGCTGTGGGTGAATGATCTGGGAATGACATTGTTGTGCCCTGATTGACTTGTTTTGAAATTGTTTTTTTCTCTTTGAAATAAAATGGATTTGAAAAAAAATACATAAATTAAAAAAAAAAAAAGATGGAAAGACCTCCCATGTTCATGGGGAAAAAAAAATATCGGTAGTACAGGATATATTACCTTCATTTAATTATTCTATATTGTTGTTAAAAGTAACATTCCTTTGCATTCCATAACTAAATATAATAATAAGTTGTCAACTTATAAAATTTAAAAGCTAATTTGATACCATCAATATTGTATTAATTTTTAAAAGGGCTGGGCATATAGCTCAGTGGAATCTGCTTGCCTAACAAAGGTTCAATCCCCATTTAAAAAAAAAAAATTTAAAAACCTTTGAAGGTTGTGGTGACACATATCTGTAATTCTAGCACTCAGGAGGTTTTCAAAGGATCACAAGCCTGGGATACCTAGCAAATTCAAATCCAAATTTGATTGCCTCAAAAATCCAAAAATATGAAAAAGAAGTTAAAGAATTGAAAAAAAAAAAAGCCAGATATGGTGACACACACCTGTAATCCCAGCACTTGGGAGGCTGAGGCAGGATTGCCATGAGTTCGTCTGGGCTATATAATGAACTCAAGACAAGCCTGAAGTACACAGCAAGATTCTTTCTCAAATAAATAGACAGACTCATTCAAAGCCAATAGCAGTATAAATTGTTACTTTAATTTCAGAAATTAAATTGGCAACAAATATCATACCTACAAAATCATGAGACACTTTGATCAAAGAATCTCTTTATTCTGAGATTTCACAAAGAAATGTCTGTGCCTATAAAGCTGGTTTATTGATTACTGTATAATCACTGATGATAGTGAAAAAGTGGGAACTGCATTACAACAGAAAATAGTTAAACATAATTTGATAAAATATTAACAATACCAAAAAAGTATAAACACAAAATATGCAGCAGTACAGGAAAACAGAAATCTGGCAAGTGACTAAGCAGAACCTAAAGGTTGTTTATTTACTGATTGTGAAAATATGTATATATAAGTAAAGGCCAAAGGGAGCTTTAAAAAATGTGAAAATATCTGACAGTTCAAAAAAACAGCTAAGGATATAGCTCAGCGGCACAGTGCCTGCCAGGCAAGCACAAGGTCCTGAATTCAATTTTTGATACCAAAAAAAATTAAAAATAAATTTAAAAAACACAAACTACAAGTTAGATAGTAAGAACCTTTATTAACTTTTCTTTTTATATTTAAATAATATAACTTCTCATTATTTAGGGTTTCAGCAACACCTAGAATAGTGGCAGCAGTTCACTTACCATGAACACAGCTTTGGGGCTTTCCCCAAGCTTCAGGTGCACTAAAATGACTGCAGATGCACCCACTTGTAATTATACTCCGTTCATTCTTAGTTTAGCCTGGGAAAGAAAACTTACTTTATAGTTGGTACATGAGGTGTAGTACGTCTGCCTTTGGTTTTCTCTGGGGAAAATTTATTGTTTTTGGAAGTATCTTGAGCATTGCCCTCTTTCTCTTCTTCTGGCTTCTTTTTGTTTTGAGAACTTGAGTTAAAAAGGGCAAAAAAACATACACTCAATTTCCTAATGCATATTTCACACCACCCCCTCCCCAAATCTACCAATATGACTCAAATGTTCTCATTTTTAGGATAATAAACATGCTGTAATCACAAAATGCCTCCAATAGTATCATTAGATCATTACCCCAATCATGTCCAAATGAGGTCCACAGCTTAGATATGCATGGCTTGCTTGGGTTACATTAAGTGAGGAAGAACTGTCTTGGGTTGCATACAAAAATATAATTAATGTATATAAGTTTAGACAAACTTCCTTTTTAAAAATACACTTTTTATTATCACATAGGCAGGTTTCAGACTCCTTGGACAGAAATGGCCCCAATGAGTAAACTGTGAGAAAGTGAGAAAGCCCAGAGCTCAAGGTAAGCACTGGCCAGTGGTGGTTAGGAGGGTAAGAAAAGATTCCAGCTGCTCATCAGCAAAGAATGAAACAGCAGACAATAGTTACCTTAATGCTATCCATCCCATCTCTTTCTTATTAGAAAGAGCAGCCATGTATCAAGCTACTAGTCAGTACTGTACTGATTTTGACAGTCTCTACTGCAACTGGGGAGCCCAACTGACAGTCTGGGTAACTATGATAAGTTAAGTGCTTGAGAAAGATTTCGCTTTTTGTTTTGTTTTGTTTTTTTGAGATAAGGCCTTGCTATGTAAGCCCAGGCTGGCCTTGAACTCACAGTGATCCACCTGCCTCAACCTCCCAAGTGCTGGGATTACAGAGACACAGTATCATGCCCAGTGAGTTCACTTTCTTGACATGTATGCTACAACTGCTCTATCGTACACTTGTTTTTCTCTTGAACATGGATATTATGCCTATAGATACAGCAGTGATCTTGTGACAGTGAATCAGAAGTCGAAGTACACCAGGCACGGTGGCACAAGTCTGTAATCCCACCACTTGGAAGGCTGAGAAAGGA
>RJWT010027564.1:0-15455 GCA_004365215.1 Cuniculus paca
GAGAAAAGGCAAATGCTACCTCCTCCATTTTAACACAAAATTAGGGCATGTAGGACATGCTTCCCATGCTAAGAATCCAACTATATCACCCAGATGGAAGAGCCTTACATCACTCTGTATGTGATTCATATTCCTGCTCAGCTCGATGCTCATCGCATCGGGAAGGAGGATGTACTTGTGAATCAGGTGCTTGTAATTAGTGTTGGTGATGTTGGCTTGGGCATCCTTGGCAGCCGTGACACTAAGCATATCAGCAGGGGTGTGGTAGCTGGTCTTTGTCTTCTCATAGTTTTTCTTGTATTCTCGATCGGATTGCATCTTGGCCACTTGCATGGAATGGACTAGCTTGGGATCATCCTCAAGGCTGCGGAAACCAACCATTTTTCCCCTCTCCTTTTCATAATTATACTTATATTTATACTGTGAAGAAAATAGGAATATGTGTAAGCAACAATTCTCTTAGCTAAAAATGATTCTTGTATAGAGTTGCTACAGCATACAAAACATGTTTTGGACATTTACCTTTGTAACTTGATGCTTACAACTATACTTTGTAAGATAAATAGCAAAATTCTTATTATTGCCCCCATGTTATAGATGATTATAATTCTGAAATCAGAGAGGTGAATGACTTGCTGAAATGACTAAGGATTAGAACCCAGAACTTATGATGCTACACTGCATTCACTGACTTAATGCATATACTCTATTATTATAAACAAAAAGTACAGGAAATAACAAATGATCTAAGCAGTTTGATACTACTCTGAGAAATCAACCAACAAGTCATTTGCTGATGAAAACAGGTTCAACTATAAAATAAACAGTACAATTTTAGAATAGCTTTATATTTGTGGAACTCTATTTTATTTATTTATTTATTTATTTATTTATTTTTGGTACCAGGAATCAATCTTGTGCTTTCCAGGCAGGCACTGTGCTGCTGAGCTATACCCCTGACTCCTCCATTACTTTTGAGAGTCTGTAAAATGGCATAATATGGAAGAAATTTGTACAGCGGAGCACCTCAACTTCTACTGAGGGGAGATCATGATCCATGGAAAATTTCTCAGTCTGTCTATATCCTCATGAAGCAGGAGCCAGAAAAGACAGATTCAGCGGAAGGAGAAAGTAGAATTCTCAGGACAGTGAGAGGGCGTGGGAAGGGCTGTATAGTGAAGGGATAGAGAACAGAAATGGAAGAGGAAAGGACGACTGGGAGGAGCCAAGAAAGCGTGCACTGAAGCGTGCTCCTTTCATCACCCCCAGTCATGAAATGCTCCCCAGAAGGGAATTCCTGGTGGAAACAACCAAGTGAATGAAGTAAGCTTCTCACAGGAGACACGTTATGACAATGCTGTACTGAGGTACTGACTCTCTCCGGGGTGGGATGAGGGAACTGATTTGTAGTGTTTAACAATTTCTGTAGGACAAATATTCCCATCACATCTGATGTTAAGCTACAAATGCCTTAACAGCTGGCTTGCAAAATTTCTGATTAGTTAAAAATCGCTGTCACAAGCCCAAACAATCAGCACCCCCAGCACAACACCGCATGAGACATTTTGTTAGGAAGTCAGATTCTAAGAGGCAGAGACAAGAACAGCACAAGCCTTTCACCAAGAAGGGATTTCTATGAGCCATAGCTTTTGTGACAGAATTCAAAGTAAGTTCACCTGCGTCTCCTGAGGCAGGGAGCCAAGATCTATGGGGTCATACCACAGCATTCTGGGTTCAGAAATGCCAGGGAAAATGCATAAACAAGACTAAGAGACATACACAGGACCCAGTGACAGGACCCAGTTAACGGGTACACTTTTCTTCTTCGTTTTTTACCCACTCAGTGTTTCCAGAGCTCAGCCCTCACTACTTCAGTGGACTGGAAACCCCCAGGCAGGTGACCGCTTTCCTTCACACTTACATCACTTGCAATATCTCGTGAGGCCTTGGCGGCTTTGATAGGAATTGCGTCTGTCCTGAGATCGTAGCCTTTCTTTTTAGACTCTTCCAAAGAAAGCTTGTAGAGTTTCTGTAAAGAGAAGCAAAGGCAATAGTTTTCCTCTACATAGGAAAGCCTAGGAAATCCCGGAAGAGTAAACCAGCGCTGAGGCATTCTTTTCATCTTAGGTAGAAGGATTTGTTTGTGGTTCAGGGGTTGAATACTCTCATAAGTAAGATGATTGTGTTTGAGGGGAAAAAAATTGTACAAATTCAAACATCAAAAAGTCACCAGAAAAAGTAAAATGTACTAATCTCTATAAGATTGTTAATACAACACTAAGGGTGTGAAGTAGATTATTACTGATGTACTTTATCAAGTAAAAGTATAAGGAAAACTAAAATATAGCTAGCTTCATTTATCACAAGAAAACTTCACTAAGTTATAACAGGGACTTTTAATTATATAAATATGTAGATTCTACAATTTTAAAAAGTCAGCAAATCTAAATCGCTGTGGAATTCAAACAAAGAAAAGAAAAGGATCAGAGAATTTCCTAGCAATTAGGGTTAGGAAAAACAAGAAATGAAACAAAGCATCAAGGCGTTTTCTAACAAGTGTTCCACATTCCTTGTTGTAGAGCTTGCCCCAATTTCTCCAAACTGTTTATCTTCCTTTCCATTTAACCCCTTCTTTAGGATCATACCAAAAGCATGAGGGGCTCTCTGACAGCGAGCTCCTGGGACTCTGGCTTCCTTTTCCTCTTCTGGCTGCAAGCCCTTCTCTTCCTGCCAAGCCTCTTAGTTTGATGAGTTGTTGCCCCAGAACAAAATCCAATCACTTTTCAAATTCCTCACTGCCTGTCCCAACCTCCATTGAGAGGTGCAACTCTTAGCAGAGCAAGATTAGATTCTACTCATCCTCACCTTCAACAAATGGGACTGACTCATCTTCAAAGAAAGGTTCCCTACTTATTTTGATATGTCAATTCTCATTTGTGGATTCCACTATTATTTTTTAAACATTTACACTTACAATTGAAAGGGACATTGATTAATTAAGTTTGCGTTTACTGATTCAAACAAGCTGGAAAGAAAGACGCCAACAGGGGAATTGTACTTACATTACTCATATTAATTGCATTTGCTTTTGCCAAAATAATCTCGGGGATGTCGGGCATGATGTGGACTTTGGTCTTGTCAGCTTCCCAAGCTTGTTTGTAGAGGTGCTAGGGGGAAAAAAAGTGTAGGTAGCATTTAAAATCTTAAAAGGAGCTCACTCAGTGCATATGTACGGAGCTGTTTCCAGACACTGCTCGTTCAGGGTCACGAACTTCTACTCATCCTCACCTTCAACAAATGGGACTGACTCATCTTCAAAGAAAGGTTCCCTACTTATTTTGCTATGTCAGTGAGGTAGGAAGATTTCACTGGACAGTGGAGGGGGCACTAATGGGGAATTATTTCTTTCTAAACTCTAAGACCCTTTTCCAAACTAAAAGGACTTAGCAAAACCCTATGGATTAAATAAAAGAGAGACCTGGATTCTCTTTGAAGTACATGAAATGGTACATTATTGAAAGACTTACTTCATTCATAATTTTTGCATTATTCTGGGCCAAGACCATGTTCATTGAGTCCATCAGTGTGGAATACTTCAAAGTATCTGGGTGCTGCCGGTACTTCTTTTCACTAATAATCTCCATGGCTTTCTTGTTTTTCTCAGCTTCCAGGGAGCCCAGAGGGAGCCATCCAATGCCCTTCATGAAGTCAGCATAGTCGGCTTTGTACTGATTCTGTCAAAAAGGAAAAAATTCAATATCGAGATGAAATCAAAACTCCAGTTTTCAACTAATAGTATATTGAAATTCAAACATTTTTATTCCTAGCACTCTTTTTTTTACTTTTTTTTTTGCATGAGAAATTAAAAATACATGAAACTGTCTTTGTGATTTGTTTTTCTCAATGCTTTCATGAAGAAAAAGTGCTAGAAATACCAAAAAGACTAATCTGTCATGTGCCCTTTTCTCCTTGGAAAGGTGACTACGCTGACCTTTCTTACAAAAACTTCTAAGTCCCCTTTGAGCTTTTGGAAGCCCCATTTCACTCTCTCTCTTTATGTAAATCTGATCACCTTCCACCATTACATGTCTCTCAGGCACAACAGAAACCTCAGTGGGACTTGGCGCAGATTTTTATTTCCCCCTCAGTTCTAACAGTTCTCTCTACAGCTGTACCAGTTACTTTCGTTAGGCACTGATACACCTCCCTGGCAAACATTAGCTCAATTTCACATCCCCAAAGAGAAAGGTAGGCTGGCTTGACTTGGGGTGGTCTGCTTTTGGTTGATAATGTACATTCACTTCTTCTAACACCAAGTAGCCTCTCCAGCCATATTCATCCCCAAAGCTGTCTCAGTCATCAGGTCCTCAATATTTGATCAATAAGATAGGCAACTGCAAAAAAAGAAGCAGCGGGATGAAAGTTCATTGGGAGTGAGGCTGGAGCTCCGGAGCTTCTTCACTTTTATTCCTTTAATGCACTCGAGCCTTTAATGTACTTAGTCCCCTTTGCTAGATTTATTTCCCTCAGTACATTCTTCCTGAAACCAAGTCTCATTTTCTCTGTGGCTGTATTCAAAATCCAACAAAAGCTCACAGAAACTCAAGTAGAAAGTAAGACTTTAGTTTCTTGAATTATCTGCTTTTATCAAAAGAGTTAAATTCTATCGAAAGCAACAAATAGAATACTATAATCAGAAAACTGCCCATGAATTTCTTTCAAGATTTTTAAAATGCCATTACTATGGTCACTGATGATTTGCTTAAATGTTGTGGCTTTCACATACATCACTTTGAATCTGCATCATATTCTTGGCCAGTTCAAAGCTCATGGCATCAGGGAGCATGTTGTAGGTATGAATGATGTTCCTGTAGTTGGCATTAGTGGCCACTTCTTGAGACTTTTTGGCTGCCACCACGCTGAACATGTCCACCGGTGTGTGGAAAGAAGTCTTGGACTTCTCATAGCCCTTCTTGTATTCCCGGTCTGACTGCATCTTGGCCACCTGCATGAAGTGCACCAGCTTGGGGTCGTCTTCCAGGCTCCGGAAGCCAATGTGTTTCCCTTTGGCTTGTTCGTAGGCTTGCTTGTATTTGTACTATGGACAGAAAAGAAAACACAACAAGAGAAATGGAGAAGGAAAGCGAACCAATATCATTCACTAGGTGCACTGACTTTGGCACCTTGGTAAAGGACTTCAGAGCTCCTCTAGAATTACTCAGGGAGGGGTCACCAGGGCCAGGGAAAAAGACTTTGTACTTCAAGTTTTGTCCTGTATTTGAGTCCATGGAAAGAAAATAATGTCAGAGTTAAAGAGACACAAAAATAAGTTGGCTTGGGGTGATGGAGGAAGCAGTTCTTTCTGCCCAAATAGCTAAGCACAGAAAAGGCTGCAGGCACGATTGCTGATAGAGCCTCTCTAAAGTGGATAAAGAGCGTGGTTGTGGTCCCCTGGATAAAATGTGTACATTGCATCCTCACATTTGTGCAGAGCTGTATAAAAATGGCTTGAAAACTCAAAAATTAACTTACTAAAACAAAACACAGTCACTTTTTACATTGAATAATGAACAAATGATTAGAGGGTACTTGGACTTGATTAAAGGGTGAAGAGAGGTATCTTGTGGGTTATGTGGTCTGATATTCCCCCAAACTGACTGGGGGAACACACTCAAGCTGGGCTCATTCGCTGCCCTTCATACAGCTTAAAAGAGGATTAGGGGACATGCTTACATCACTGGCAATGTCTCTAGAGGCCCTTGCAGCCTTTATTGAGATGGCGTCAGGTCTCAGGTCATAGCCTTTCTTCTTTTCTTCTTCCCAGCCAGCTTTGTACAGTTTCTAAATAATGAAACAGAAAACGAATAGCATCTTATTACTTCAGTTTGAATGGGGATCCTGATTCCAAAGGAGCCGTCGTGTAGAAGACAGACATTTCCTAAGTATTAGTTCTCTCCACCCTCTCCCCCACTTTTTGTTGCCGATCTACTTACATCACTCATGGTGATTTGGTTTACTCTGGAGAGCAAAATGTCTGGAGTATCAGGCATGACATGAATGGTAGTCTTATCTTTGTTCCATTTTTCAATGTAGCGCCTCTACAAAAAGAAAGTCACATGGGGGATTGAGAGCAGAGCAAGTTTGTAGTCATGCTAACAAGAAAAAGAGATTCACATCCTCATGGTGGAAGAGGTTAAATTTGATACTAGAAAATGGATGAAATAGGAAAATAGCTGAGGACAATGAATACACAATGAGAAAAATTAGTATCGGTAAGGGAGCCCTCTTCCACTGAAACAAAAATTGCTATTTTGCTTTCACTGCACTACCGTGTGGAGCTGTAGAGTTATGTCGTACCCTCAGTGTGGTGTGTAGAGATGGCCTGAAAGTTAACATAAGAGAGAAAGCTCTAAATACACAGGAATTGCCACCACCACTGCCACCAATGTGGCCACCAGAAAAAAAAAGAATGTGGAAGAAGACTGCAAGCCAGTGCTTACGGCCCGCGCACTCTGAGGGTCTGGTGGGTGCCAGCAGGCGGCTCTTACCTTGTCCATATTCAGTTTGTTACTTTTGTTAAGTGCCTGTTCCATTGTGTCCATGGCATATGTGAACTTCAGCTTCTCCGGGTGCTGGCGATACTTCTTCTCACTAAGAATCTCCCCCGCTTTCTTTGCCTTCTCCACCTCCAAGGACTCTATGGGGATCCAGCCAATCCCTTTCATCCAGTGAGTGAAGTCAGATTTGTAGAGATTCTTTACAACAAAAAAGAATTTTCATTTCAGAAAGAGGCAAGGCTTGAGTTTCTTTGGCTACACGACTTATCAAGGAGGAAAAAAAGGAGAGTGCAGAAGGGAGAAAGAAAAAGCCTGAGTTTTACTCTGTGTGGTCATTTGGAAAAAAGTATGATTATGAAAATGATTGTGCACATGGTGGTTTTGGATAGAAAATCCTAACCTAACAATTCCTTCAAAAATTGACTCTTTCTTTCTTTCTTTCTTTCTTTCTTTCTTTCTTTCTTTTTTCCTGTCTTTTTGAGACAGGTTTCACCGTGTAGTTCAGGCTAACCTCAAACTCACTTCGTAACCCAGGCTGGCCTCAAATTTGCAGCAATCCTCCTGCCTCAGCCTCCCAAGTGCTGGGATTACAGGCATGCACCACCATGTTCTGCCAAATATTGACTTTCTTTGAAGAAAAGAAAGTTAACAAATTTTGCATTAGGAAGATATTATATATCACATATTTAAGCCTTTAAAATTTTTATATAATACATCATATGCTCCCAAGTTTAAAATATATGCACATTTATATCCACATGTTGTTCAAATAAGTGAAATCCTAAAACTCCAAGTTCTGCAGGAGATCTCTGGAGAATGGCGAGTCCAGCCAGGTTTAGAATGGAGTGGGTGGCTCTCGTGCTTCCTCCCACCCATACAAACGAAGGCCTGACTCTGCAGCCAACCGGTGCGTACCTCACTCTGGATCTGCATGGCGTTCTTGGAGTGCTCCACACTCAAGGCATCCGGCAGGAGCGTGTAGTTGTGGAAGGGCTGTCTGTAGTTGGCGTTGGTAGCAACCTCCTGAGATTTCTTGGCAGCGGTCACACTGAACATATCCAAAGGTGTGTGGTACCGGGTCTTGCTGGCTTCATAACCTTTCTTGTACTCACGATCTGATTGTATTTTGGCCACATTCATGTAGTGAACCAGCTTAGGATCATCTTGAAGACTGAGAAATCCAATTTGCTTGCCTTTGGCTTTCTCGTAAGCCTCTTTATATTTGCACTATTTGAAAGAAAAGAACAGAAATTTGGTAGGGTAGAAGTTTGAATTTATATGACAAGCAAAAGTCAAACTCAGTTTGGATCTAGGTAACATCTACATTTGTTTAGTGTTTTTATTTTTATTTTATTTGTGGGGGGTACTGGGGATCAAACTCATGACCTCATGCTTGCCAGGCAGGCACTTATGCCTCTGAGCTAAATCCCTGGCTGTTCTAATTGATGGCCTTGAAACCTGTTCTGAGGATAATTAAGGGCTAATTTGCACTTTAGATTGTTCATAAGTAGATTCTTTAAATATGCTTGAAGTTTCCGAAAAAGTTTATTAATCACCTGATGTATATTTTTATCTTGTTTCCTTTATTTGCATTATATTACAAAATATTTCCATAATCAAGAGTAATTTCAACAAAACCCTATAATGAAGAATCAAAATTAGTGAATGTCTACCCTATAAAGGCACTTTTATCAATTCATTGAAAACATATAATGTACATTGTAAAAAACAAAAGCTAATATCCTGTTATTCATTCTGTAACTTCCTGGTTTCTTCTATTTCACTAGATGTTTTTCTTTGCAGAAATTATAAAATTAAAGGAGCATACTGTTTTTCACAATATAAAAAAAGAATTATTTCATTGTGGCAACTATCCTGTTTTTAAAAATATGTCAAGAAAAATAAAAATATTATCAGTACTTTGAATATTAGGAAATATTTTATATCATGATTTCTTTATTTGCTTCCTCATGTAGTTCAGAGTCTCATACACCCATGTGCAGATTTTAAAAAGATATGGAGAAGCCATTAACTGCTTTCAAACCAGACTTACATCACTAGCAATATTCCTTGAACTTTTTGCAGCAACGATGGGAATGGCATCTGCTCTCAAATCGTGGCCCTTAGCAAGAGTTTTCTTCCAGTCTGCTTTATAATGAGCCTTCAAGAAAAAAAAGAACGATTATTTTATGACTTTCCATTATTAAAAGAAAAATGAAACAGGATGCCAAAATGTTTCTTTAAAAACCTGTCAAAACACATCCCTTTCTATTAAAAGAATTCACAGAATTAGGCTATTACTTCATCTTTTACATAACTATCAGATAAGTATAATTTTAAAACATATATATTTGTATAACAAAATAACAGAAAGGTAATGCTCTGAATGTAAGATAACATAAGATGTTAATTTATTTTTTCATAGTTATCTACATGTTCAAATTTTCTGTGATAAGCACTTTTGAGACAGTCAGGCATGGTGGAGCATGCCTACAATCCCAGCATTTGGGAGGCAGAGGCAGGAGGATTACCATGAGTTCAAGACAGGCCTGGGCTACACAGTGAGTTCAAGGTCAGCCTGAACTACATAGTGAGACCCTGTCTCAAAAAAAAAAAATACTTTTGAGAAAAAACTTTTCAGAATAAAGCATTTTAAACTTATATGTAGTCAGATACAAAAGCTAAAATTAAAAATTCAAATACAGAGTCACTCTGCTTTAATTGACCTTATTTATTACTTATAAAATTAGGGAAGACTTTTTAATGAGTCAAAGCATAGAAATGATTACTAAAAAAATGTTCATTTAATGATAAACCAGAGCCTAAAATGTTAGGAAGAATGACTAAGCCACGTTTTAAGAAATAAAGTTACCCCAAATTTACCAAGATTTCTTTCTAAAAAGAAAACTATCCAAATAATCATCACCAGTTTTGTGTCTAGATTATCCAAAATAGGCTTATTCATTTTTTTAAGTTTTCTGAAGAAAATTGGACTCTTTTAGAAGTTTTAGTAAATAACTGAAACAAAAGTAGTACAAAGCAATATTTATTCTTACCACAGACTACGTATTCCTACACTTTCCAATCATTTTCTTCCCTTTCTTCAAAAATAGGGCAGCATTTTCTGGACTGATTTTACCACCCACTAATGAGTCGCAGCCTATACTCTGAAAATGTCTACATTAAGCAAAATCTTACGCTGGCCTCTGTCCCCCGCTGTGTGATAAGGGCATCTGGGGATGCACAGGCTCCACGGGCAGCTTGCTACCCTTCAACTGCTCGGCGCAGGAGTTACCCAAAACTGGAAAGGACAGGCCACAGAGGCAGTGGTAGACTGGCTCCAGGCCCAATACTCACATCGCTCATGTTGAAAGCGTTGACCTTGGCTTGAATAAACTGAGGCAAGTCAGGGTCCATGGTGTACTTGTGCTTCACTTTCTCTCCCTCCACCTTGTAGTTCAGCTGCAAACCAAGGAAGGAATGTGCAAATGTCACAAACTGACAGAATGGGAGCTTCATTAAGCACCCGCTCCCTTAAAAAAGAAAGTCTCGTTGTGTTTTCCCTGTACAAGGCAAATCCCTACAGTACGGCGCGGAGAGGTCTCTGGCTGACACTCTCGTGTTCTTACTCCACCATGTTTACTAGACTGAGGTCCAGGCAGGGTGTTAGGCTCTAGGGTGAAAAGGGCTGAAAAAGGCAGACTGTCTTCCTGATGCTTATAGTCTACAAAAGACAGACAACAGACGTGTGAACTACAAACTATAGCTAAAGAGTGTGATGTGCTTTAAACAGAATATCAACAGTAGGGAATAAAGATAGTCATAAAGGCTGTCTGCAAAGCCAAAACTTGCACTCAAGCTTAGGGGAAGGGAGAGTCCCAGGCAGAAGAGCTGGCCACTTTGAACAGCTGAGAGCAGCCTGGAACCTGAGGTTGGATGTGCACAGGGCAGCAAAGAAGGCTGGACAGAGCAGGGAGCAGGCCTTAGAGCAGAGGGTCTTTTCAGTCAAGTTAATAACTTTAGATTTTTGAATCCAAGGAGACACTTCTAACATGCTTTCCATATTCAAGGGATGTGATATGATTCTTGGTTTAAGACATTCTTTCAGGTTGCTGTTTGAGGCCCCATGCAAGGAGTCCAGACAATGGATCACTGCAGTCACCCCCATAAGAGAGAGACAAGGAAACCAGAGCTAGGGTTGGTGGCAGCAGAAAGATAAGTGCTCCAGCAAGTTGACTGGGAGACTCTGAGGACTGTGACTTAGTAGACACACTGGCTGTGAGGGTTCACACTGGGTGGTGTTGAAGGAGACCACCAAGTTCCCAGCTTGGGTTAGTAGGTAGATTTTGATGGCATTTATTAAGATGGGGAAGAAAATATACTGAGTGTACAGTTTTCCAAGCAAACTGGGAAAACTCAATGAGAAGTGACACCTTACTCAGTAAAAAGAAATCAAAATAATCTGTACCATTTATGACAATTAAAATAGAATTAATTCTTAAGCATCCGCAATAATGTAAGAGCAGACACCACACTAAGAAATAAAGCCCACAAACAGCCCAGGCTTTGTGGCACACATCTATAATCTCAGCTTTCAGAAGGCTGAAGCAAGAGGATTACCCAAGTTTAAAGGCCAGCCTAGGCTTCATAGTGAGTTCAAAGCCAGTCTGAACTACACGGTGAGGCCCTCTGTCTACCTCTTCCCCCGCGAAAAATAAAACAAAACAAACAAAAAAACACAAACAAACCTCAGATAATTCTCAAATCTAAAGCAATTAAAATGTTCCCCACCTTCTAAAACTTGGATCTGAAAATAAAACAAAAGTCTTTCTTCCTCTGATTTTTACCTGTCTCTTTCTGACAGAGGCATTTTAACACAATTTTGAAATTACTAAATGATGAGAGGCACTGAGCATTGCAATTAGCCTTTGAAAGAACAAGGGTCCTAGGTTCAGACACGAGACCCTAGATGACTTCAAATAAACTGCTTATCTGCTCCCCCGAGGCCTTGTTCTATGATTGCCTCTCAAAACACGGAGCTGTTCTACCAGGGAATTAGGACATTGCACCTTTCCCCTAGTATCCAACTAGAACTGTCACAGCTCCGAGCAATAAATAGATTGTTCTGAAATTCAGACAGGGTAGCAGGTGATAACTGTAGTAACGTCACTTCATGTTTACAATGGGTCGTGATCTGTTCATGAATAGCACGGACTCTACATCTAGAAAATAAAGCAAATTTTGAACATACCTCTTTCCCCCCACCTATTTTCCCCATGTTCAAGGTCCAAGTTGCTTCGAAAGAAAGTCCATGTTGTATGTTTCTGAAAGTGGTTTATTTGCTAACATAGATGCATCCTCTTGTACTTAATTAAGAAAGACGGAGCAGTGGCTCAATCACAGGGGATTATTAATGAACAAATGCTTTCGAAGGGAAAACACTTACATCACTTATTTGCTTTGTGTTCTTCTGAGCCAAAACCATGCCCATGGAGTCGGGCGCACTAGTGAACTTGATGGTATCTGGGTGCTGTCGATACTTCCTCTCATTTAATGCATCTCCTGCCTTCTTGACCTTCTCAACCTCCAGAGAGCCAATAGGGATCCACCCAATGCCCTTGAAGAAGTTGTTGTACTCATCTTTATACACATTCTGTAAAAGAGTAAGCTCATATGAGGAAGTATCCTAGGAAATATTCAAGGGATGTTTTTGGGATCTGCAGTTCTATCCGAGGGAAACGAGCACCAATTCTTTTCAATAAGTTCGCGTCTAACCATGCCTGTCACAGAGCTTATTACCTGGATCTTGGCATAAGAAAGAGCAGTTCTGTTGTTAGAATGCATTGTACAGCACAGAAAAGAATCTAGGTCATATATTTCCATGGATACTGTTTAAAAATTGTCTCTTTTGATAATAAATTGGGCTTTCCTTTTGATTTCAGTGTAGACTTCAAAACTTCAAGTTTCACCTACACTGTCCACCTGAACTATTCCTGATTTCAGCTGGGTAAAAGATTTTCACTGAATACCAATAAATGAATAACACTTCTTCTCTTTGCAGAGGAAAATGCTTGTAGAAATTTTGTTCCTGTAGAAAGAAATGCCCTGAATATTTTCACCTCTCATGAATCATGCTGCAAGCACAAAGCTTTCCTAGTTCATTTTAGATGACTCATTACATAGATGAACCTGGATAACAGGGTGACCTTGAAGGAAAAAATCTTCTTGACTTCATAAAGCTTCAAGGATTCTCCTATTTTGTGTTATATCACCACTGAAGTAGGCCCATAGGAGCATCTGCAGCTGAGAAGCAAGGTGGCTTCTCGCACAGTTTGTTGAATGGTTTTACCTTTCATCCATGATAACAAAGATGTCAGTGATTGTGACATACAGAAAGCCAGGGAAAAAACCATAGCTTGTCTACCCAGCCTTTGGTAGTTTTTCAATAAATGCTGCCTATTCTAAAGTGCATTTTTCAAATATCTTACTGCATTCTGAAGCCTAATAAAACAGAAACGATCATCCCAACATTTCTGAGTCTGTTGTGTTGTACATACTTACATCACTCTGAATTTGATTCACATTCCTGGTGTGTTCAATACTCAAGGCATCGGGTAGGTACGTGTAGTGATGTATTGGCTGTTTGTAGTTAACATTGGTGGCTACATCCTGGGCCATCTTTGCAGCAGTAATGCTAACCATGTCCCCAGGGGTATGGTAGCTGGTTTTGGTGTTCTCATAGTTCTTCTTGTATTCACGATCAGATTGCAGTTTTGCCACATTCATGTAATGGACCAGCTTGGGATCATCCTGGAGGCTTCTAAAACCCACATGCTTTCCCTTTGCCTTCTCATATGCTTCTTTGTATTTATACTGCAGAGACAAAATTTAGTTAGCAAAGTCTAAGGCACTCAGACACTGACGTTCTGGAAGACTATTCAAGAAATGCAAAGGATACCTCACTCCAGAAAGCTCTGAGTTAAAACATTTACTTCAAACTGTGCTGGTGGTGTGGTTTGCATTTCAAAGGAATGTCACTATAAATTCAAGACCAGTTTTTTTTTATGCCTTGACTCCTACAGGTGGTTTTCATGTAGAATGACATTTAAAACCAAATGAATTTTTACATTTACCATGAACATGATTCCTACCCAATATGTCTTGGTTTCACAGAGAAGTGACTTTCTAGTCCAATACATGATTTCACATAATAGCTATGAGCACCTGCTCTGCAGGCAGCTGGGCCTTCACCGAACCTGATTATCAGCAGCTTCTCTCCAAGTCCATAGCTAAAGCAGTTGTAAATGAATTAAGAAACTACAGTAAGGGCAGGAACTGCTGTGGGGTTTTCTCACTAGTAAAATCTAATTTAAAAAAAATTAATCTGTTCTATGTCTCTCATTGCTGGGATCAGCAACAGGAAATACATTGAGCAGTTCTATAATAGGTCAAAACCTCAATTTTTATACAAGAGAATTCAAATCCATCTAAAGTGTGCAGACACTGCTCTTCTTATACTGAAATGTAAGTATGAGTTCATAAATGAGGATTTAGCAGGTGAAAGGATTATCAACTACGTAATTACAGGTTTATTAGAGAAAGTACTATGCAATTCCAAAAAAAAAAAAAAAGACAACAAAGATAAAGTTTTACTTCAAACCTTCACTTTCTACTTAAACTAGACGTGCATGTGTTCAAAGCTCTGAGGAAAGCGTTTGTAATACCATCCCTACAATAACAGCTGTAGAGTCCGTATTTCCCTGTCCCTTACGTGAACTACCCACATAGCTGGTTTCTTCCTTCTCTTTTCTCAACTAAGACTGTAGTCCCTGGAATAGTGTGTGACAGTGGCCCCTGAAAGCCATGTGTGCTTTCTGAAAATTTCATTTTCCAAAGATGGGAAGAAATGTAAGTATATGCTTTTTTTCTTTTTAATTACAGATAAAAGAGGCATCTGTTTACCCAAATCAAAATTGTATCCTAAAAAAGTGGTATTTTTTCAGTTGGTTTATAAGAATATGTATATTTAAATAACATCCTTTCAATCTTTTTTATACAATTATAATGCAAGCAGTCATTTTAATTTAACATGTTAGTGTCAGCCAGGTGGGTTCCTACTGAAAATAAATACAAGCTGTCAGGGAAATGTGTCAACGAAGGTAATTTGGGCTATGCATCAAGGGAAAAAGCCACTGCCAGGATTATGACAGCTCTACCAAGCGGGGTCAACTGAACAGAATCACAAAAGTGTTGAAGAAGTGACAGGTCTTCAAAACAATAATAGGTATAGAATGTGAATGGCATGAAGTCAACATATTGTTTTCAATGAGGTCTCCATTAAACAAGTATGCATTTGATTATTTTTTAAACAGGCAATCAGTCAAATTTCACCTAAAATTTTTACTCACATCACTGGCAATGTTTCTCGATGATTTGGCTGCAGTGATGGGAATAGCATCGGCCAGGACATTGTTGCCCTTGGCTATTAAATCATGCCAGTCCCGTTTGTAACAGACCTGGGGTGGAAAACCAAAAAGGATGTCAGTGTGTTGTCAGCATCCAGCTAAAGCAATTTCTCAGCTGCTGGGATTGTTTTGTTCTTTTTCGGACAGGCTCTAAAGGTATCCCCTACCCAACATGCCCTGCTGGCAAAGCATCACACATCATGTCTAACAGGAAATTGCTGGACCCTGCTTTTGGCACGTTATGGAAGAGAACAATGAAAAACTGGGGGGGACCCAGAAGGGAGTAATAAAGGTTCTGGCAACACTGGTCTGTGAGAACCTAGAGAAACACAAAGTAATTTAGGCTTATGAAATGAAGGTCAGGAGAAGACCTAGTGATCAACTTCAGAAGTTTTTAGATTATTATAAAGTAAAAAGAATTTCATTTATTTTC
>RJWT010027565.1:0-15465 GCA_004365215.1 Cuniculus paca
ATATGTGCACCCATGTTTATAGCAGCACAATTTGTAACAGCCAAATCTTAGAAACAACCCAAATGCCCATCACTGGAGGAAGGGATAAAAAAGATGTGGTATAGCTGGGGATTTAGCTCAGCAGCCTAAGTGCCTGCCTGGCAAGCATGAGGTTGTCAGTTTGACCCCTGGTGCTGCAAAAAAAAAAAAAAAAAAAAGTGGTATTTTTATACAATGGAGTACTGCTCAGCTATAAAGAAGGATCACATTTTGGCTTTTATAGGTAAATGGATGTGACTTGAGACCACACTCAAGTGAAATAAATCAAACACACATGTGTGAACACCGTATTGTCTCCCTAGTGTAAGAAATTAAAAGAATAAATAAAATACAGAATCTTCAATAAATATTGTGAAAGGGTAAGAAACTCCTCAAAAGGAAAAAACAATTCAGGGAAAAGGAGGAAAAAAGGAAGGGAAAAGAAAAAAGATATACCTATGTATAATATATATATATTATATATATATATTAAAATAGCTAAGATAATTGTAATACTAATTCTATTAGTTCTTGGAACAAAACAGCCTTCATTGAATTAGATCAATTTTACATGTCTTTATCTGGTAATCTGAGTAACTCTTTTGAATATAACTATACAAAATAACAACCTTTGGTATGTTCCTACAACCTTGTTTTGAAAGTCTATATTGCTATTGTTTTGAACTGTTATTATTATTTATTTGTCCTTTTTTTCTTGTGTTTTGTTTTGTTATTCCGCCTATCACAGAAAGGAGAGATGTACATGTATAGGCTTATACATGCCTAGAACTACTCCTAAAAAGTTTACAAGAACTGATTTTATTAAAGGTGATGGTATGAACAGCTACTGAAAAGAAAATAAGACATTATGGTACACATTGCTCATTTATTATCAGCATGTTTTGAAGTCCAATAATGCTTTCCTTCTTTGATTTGACTGGCTTCAATTGCTTCTCTATTATTTGATTGCAATATATGAGGAGGTATGGATAGCTATTTTGAAGAAACAAGAAACATTATGGTAGTCTTTGGTGATTCTTTACTGTCTGTTTGGAAAGCCTGTAATGCCTTCATTGTTTTGTTTTGATTGGTGTTACACTATTCTGTTTTGTTTGAATTTATTGTATTTGAAGGTATGAATAACTATTTCAAAGAAAACAAGAGACATGATGGTAGCCATTGTTGATTTCCTGTTGTCTTGTTTTGAAGTCCCATATTGCTTGCATTGTTCTGTTCTGATCTATTTTGTTCTGTTCTACTCTGTTTTGTTTTGTTCTGTTTTATTCTCTTTAAAATCAAAAAAGAAAGTTGGACATAGAATGGTTTACATAACTTTGAGCACCTGTTACCAGTGAAGGAAAACAAAACTTGTTAAAAAGCTCTTAGTTATGTTCACATGTTATTTGCATCACCCAAGTTCCTTTTAAATTAGAAATTCTCAAGAAATGAAAGGTCATATGTCAGCACCCAGAAACTAAAAACAAAGGAGCCATATTTGAGGGCATATGAAAAAGGAGAAGAATGTTCACAAATATAAATTAGGAATCAACATTGCTAATAATGCCAATTGATCTCAAAAACATTACTGCAAGAATTGCAGTCATTGTGACTGCAATTTGGCATACTCTGGGAAATTTCATATTGTTGCAATTTGAGTCATCTTTGAGCATATCCTAATGTTTAAAAACCTGCATCAGTACAAACTACTTAAGAATATGAGCTCTTTTCAAATTTACTTGCTATTACTAGTGTTTCACACACAATTTGTCTTCCCTAATTATTTTAATCATTAATTCATTAAGAAAGATCTCATGGAAAAAATAAAAGTCACAGTAAGGATTTAGAGAACCATAAAGGTAGCTTGCTTTGATCAGAATCTAAAGTCTCAAAGGTTCTTCAT
Source organism: Cuniculus paca (assembly GCA_004365215.1). Lineage (NCBI taxonomy): Eukaryota > Metazoa > Chordata > Mammalia > Rodentia > Cuniculidae > Cuniculus > Cuniculus paca. The sequence continues at coordinate 1,919 of RJWT010027565.1, forward strand.
TGAAAACCAAATTCCTTAGGCTACCTATCAAATGATTCGAAAGCTGAGAATAGTCATATTGTTAAAATTCCTATTGACAAAGTCAAGATTACATGATCTAAATATTCACACAGAGATATAATGGAAACCACAGATGCAGTACTATTCATCCATAAGAAAGAAATACTGTCATGGTGATAACATGGGTGGAATTAAAGCATGTTATATTAAGTGACATAAGTCAGGGACAAGTGGAGTACGGTGGTGTTGAAGAGGAATTAAGGGTAGTGGGGGAAACTAGGAAAATGAAGGAATTGGTTAGATGATACAGAGTCTCAGGTGGTAGAATGGAAGGTCTTACAATCTAATATGCAATATAACAACTATAGTTAATAACATACAAATTGGTAAGAAAAGAGATCTTACATATCTCACAGAATCAAAATTAAATAAAAATAACCACATGAGGTGATGTGCTAATTAACTTGAGCAAACATTTCTCAATGTATATCAAAACTTCTCATGATATACCTCAAATATATACATTTTTCTCTGTCAATTTTATCTCAACAAAGCTAAAGAAAGTTGTTTAAGGAGAAATAAAATGATAAAAGAAGGTTTGGACACTCCAAGAAGAAAGAAAAAATACAAAAAAAGAAGAAATGCAGGTAAATACAAAACACTATTTTTCTCATGAGTTTCATAAATCATATTTGATGACTAAAACAAAAATATAAAAAAACTATTACTTGCCGTAACTATTAAGAATTAGAGAAGATAATGGTTGCCTTTATAAAGTTTCCATGCTTCAAGAAAAGTGACAAAAGTGTTGATTATAGATATTACTAAATTGTAATAAATCACACACATGTACACACAGTAATATACAGAAAAATCAATTTAAAAAACTTAAAAGTAATGTACCCAAAAACCTGTAAATAAATCAATCTGAAGCCTACAAAATGTTAAATAATCCCAAAGAAGAAGAAGAAGGAGGAAAAAAAAAAAGAAAGAAACAGACGAATAAGAAAAAAAAAAAAGCTAGGTAAAAAAAAATTAAAATGACAGTTAAGGCTCTAGCATATTAATAGTTACCCTAAACATAGTTTAAGTATACCAATTAAAATGCTGATTGACAAAGTACAGGGGGATACCCCAAGTATATGTTCTTTATAAGGAACTCACTTCAAAGTCAATAACATAGGCACAATGAATGTTTAAAAATAAAAAAAAAAGAAAGAAAAAGAGATGCATGTTAGCATTACTCCAAAACAAAAGAAAAAAACAAAAAAGCAGGAGTGGCCATGTTACTATCAGATAAAATAGATTTCATACTAAAATTGCTAGTGTCAAAAAGGAATTGTGGATAAGGGTAACATGATCAGTAGTCCATGAAGACATAATTCTTCTAAATGTGCACACATTCATTACCCCTTTCTAGTCATTGCTTAATTTTCTCCTAACAAGTTCTTTGGGTTAATACCTACACTGACAATAAATTGAGAAAACAGATGAAATGTTGTTGTACTCTTGGATAAATGTTCATTACTAAATAGATTGACAGTTATGTCTCCAATTATCAGGTCTGTATGCTGATACTTATATCCTGTGGTTGAAAGTACTTGGAATGCCTGCTCTGGAGTCTTTTCTAACTTATCTTTAAAAAAAAGACACACATTAAGTCTCCCTTATCAATCGAGTCACTATAGCATATACCATTTTATGCATATCTCCATTATAATGTGTTATCATATAAGAAGATAGCTTCTCCCTTTAATTTAGGTTATGTCATTGTGTCATTTAACTATTTGTTCTAGAATTAAAAGAATATAATTTACTTAAATTTTATAATATATTTATGCTTTCAATAAATCATATTATAGAGGGAGTTCATTTCAGAATGCTAAAATTGAACAACTTAATATGTCATAGATGATTTAGGTATTTATCATTTTGTACATTAATACTGCAGTATTATAGATACAAACCTGGAAGTGGGATGGGCATACACTCAAACTTCCTAATTTCTATGTTCCATATGGACAGGACAACAAATGACTTCATAAATTCAGAAATAAATTATAAATTATAATATTTAAGATATTTGAGTTTTTCAGAATGAACTTTAGTGAATGATAGGAAGAGTAATTATTGACCCATGCAGTGTGAAGAAATAGAATTATTCATAATTATGGAAAAATCATTTTCAAATATCTGTGTAATAAATGAGTATATTCTTCATATTGTTAGTGATTAAATATAGATTATGCTGAAGTATGCCATATTATTTAATTTTTATTCAGAAAATGACAACTGTCCTCTTTGAAACAAGCAAAATAGAGTGAGATGAACAATATTATTTATTATATGTTTTCACAGAAACCAATTCAGTAAATAATATTGCTGTATAACATTTACCATAGTCATTGGTCCTATAACTATTGCATGCCCATGACGCTTTTTTTTTCCTTGAAATAGAACTTCTTGGTGTCTTTAAACATATATATAGTAAAATAATAGATAATAATTTTGTAACATATATAATAATATATAATTTTTTTGAAATTTGTGAATAAATATATTCAAATCAAAGTCCAGGTTAACACTACAGAAATGTAACATTTTTATTAGAAATTGTACAAATATGAACTTATTACATTACCTATATTTTCCTTCTAACTCACTTTTCAGAAGGTTACAACTGAATGTATTTAATATTTTAGTGAAGAAATTTTAGGTAGAGCATATTTATAATCTTATTCATGTATCTCTAAATCCTGCTTAATTTAATCTTTTATCTAAATTGCAAAAATTCCATTAACTTTTTATGCATAATTCCAGAAAATAACGTAAGAAGACGCTGATAATATCTTCAATTCAATTCTATTATTAATAAACTAGCTGCTGCTGATGGGAATTTTTGTTTCTTTTATTTGATGATCATGGCAACTTTGTGAAAATAATCACATCTTCAAAAACTGAGTTTGATTGAAGAGTGACACAATTTTCCTAAGCTTAAAATCTATAAGGATAGAAATTTAAACCAAGACTTTCTGATTCTAATGCCAATGTTGTTAATCTATTTCTCATTTCATTTTAATATTCAAACTTGTCCAGGCAGCAAGATCAGAGAATGGGGTAAATACATCTAGTGGTCTTATACTTTCATTCGCAACAATGTTAAAGCAGTCTTGAATAATTCTGGGCTCTGTATCAGTCAGTATTTACTAGAGAAACATGTAATACAAGATAAACAAATAAATAAAAATGTACAGATTGGCTTATCATGGCCACCCACAGAGCCACAGGGAGAAGAGTACAAAAGGTCTTTCTGTGCACTGGGCACCTCCAAGGATCCAGTCAAAATCCTGGAGCTCTGGGTAGTGTCCACCATGAGTTGCGATCAGAAGGCCCAAGAATATGTGTCAGAAGGCTGAAGTCTGTGCCAGAAAGCTGAAGAATCTGTCCAGAAGCCAGCAGATGACATCCAAGGTGAAAGAGAAGACCTAGAGCTCCTCCAAAGGAGACAGAAGCAATTCTTCCTTCTTCATTTCCCTTTTATACCATTCGGTCAATAATTCCCCCTTGGGTGGGTCTTCTACATCCAGAACTATGCTGAGCCAATTAAGTTGAGCATTACTTACTCAAATTGACACAATTAGCCATCACAATCCACCCTTTGTCAATTTGACAACTGGATATATTTCTTTAAACCCTAATCTGATACAAAGACAAGTTCATAATTACACCTAACATGCTATAACTATGCTGCATATAAACTGAAACACAGTAGTTCTTCCCCCAGAACAAAAGGCAAGTTTTCTTTGGGTGATGCTTCTCTTAATATTTCATAACTTGAAATTTATACTATTGGCTTAAGAATACTTAAGAATCAATGTTAAGTCTATCAATATTATATTACATTGGAATCATACAGGGAGCAATTATTACAATTACAATCTTTGTGTCCATAGCTGTGTCATAGCTGGTATTCAGAACCACCTTCTCTACCACCCATTCTGTATTTCCCTGACCTTCAGTAAGCACTTCAGCAGGCCTTGGATCTTTTTCAGGTGGGGTGACCCATATTGTCATACCTGAAGCTTCAGGATCATTTTGTCATTCTACCTAGATGGGTTGTTACAATTTCCCATTGACTTTTATAACATGACATGGTAATACTAAGAGGCACCTGCATTTCAAGTACATGCTTCCTTTCCTCCATTGTGGAGTAATAATCAAATTTCCCTTTGGTAGTCTGTGTCAGTCACCCCTGCCAACACTATAACTCCCTTTTTAGCTTGTTTTCATAGAGGTGTGAGGAGACCAAAATGACCCTGGGGAAGTCTTAGCTTCCAGTTCAAGGGTGTCATTGTTGAGCTTACTGAAATAAGCCTTTCCCCTTCTGGAACTAAGATTTCTAAGCCAGCAGAGCATAAGGTCATGAAAACAAAAAGCAAAAATTTTTCTAATGGGTCACTGGGGGTAATGGTGTGTGCTATCATTCCCACTTCCATCCCTTGATTCCTGAATCCATGAATCCTGGCTGTAGGAGGCACACTGGTCAGTCCATTGGCTACACTCCATGAATCAGTATGCAGTTGCACATCTGGCCATTTCTCTTCCCAGGAAAAATGTACTACCTTGTGCACTTCCTGAAGTTCTGCCCACCATGAAGATTTCTCTTCACCACTGTCCTTTCAGAGATGTCCTGGAAAGGGGCTGTAATGCTGCAGCTGTTCACTTGTGGGTGGTGCTTTCAGTACATGCAGAACCATCCATAAACCAGGCCCTAGCCTTCTCCTACTCTGACAGTTGATCATACAGTACAGTCCAGGCCACAGGTACATGTTGGGGAGCAGAAGGCAATATAGCAGGAGTAGGAGTCGTGGGCATCTGGCAATTTCTTCATGTAATTTGCTTATACTGTCAGGACTTGCTCTGTCTCACTCATGTATATACTGTTTCCACCTAATGATAGACTGTTGTGTGAACATCCAAATTTATGACTCAGTGGATCAGTTAATACCCATGTCATGATAGGCAAACTCAGGTTGCATGTAACCTGGTGCCCATGGTCAAGGGTTCAGTTTCCACTAAGGTCCAGTAGGAGGCCAAGAGGTGTTTTTCAAAGGAAGAGTAGTTGTCTGCAGATGTGGTCCAAATTTCTAGAGGCCTCTTCTGTGATTTACTTATGGAGGTCTTCCAGAGACTCCAAACAGCATCTCTGCCTGCCACTGACACTTCAAGCACCACTAGGCCTGCTGGATCACATGACCCCAGTTGCAGAGAAGCTTGCACAGCAGCCTGGACCTGTTGCAGAGCCTTTACTTGTTCTTGGTCTCACTCAAAACTAGCAGCTTTCTGAGTCACTAGATAAATGGGCCATACTGCTGCAAACCAGTCAAATAAATGATTATTGCCTTTCTTACTCCACAAGCTATAACATTAAATTCAGAAACCCTGCTTAATCAGCCTTTATTGACAAACTCAGTCTCACCCAGGTGCACATTTTTGCCACCATTACCCCACACCTGAAAAATCTATTCCCACATTTGCTCATCAGGCCTTTGTTTGTAAGAGTTAGAAATCTCAAGAAGTTCTTTGGAAGAATAGCAGAACTCCTCATGGCTGACATTGTGTACCTCACCCTTAGGACCCTTCTGCGATTTGAGCCTGGTTATAGGCCTAGAAGCAAAGACGGGTGGTGAGGGTGGGTCCTGAGGAGTGTCAACATTATCGTGCTTGGTCAACATGGGATTAACTTCCTCAAGTGTACTAGAAGAGGTCAACACCACAGAGGTTGGGGGAATGTGAATGCCTATGCCACTGTGAGAGCTGAAATCTTTTTCTGTGGCACAAGAATCTCGTTAGCATCTAGGAACGCAACATCCTCAGCCTGATCAGGATCCTCACAAATATCTCCATCTCAGTGTACAAGATCTCATTATTTTCCAATCAATCATACCACCTTTGCTTTAGATGCCCTTCAAGCCTGCACATTAAAGTTATGTGGTAGTTCTGCCAATCAAATTATAAGGACTTGTGTTTCTGCAATCTTGATTCTGTGGCTAAAAGAGAGATTCTCTTTCAAGATACTCTTAAAAGCTGTTAGAATTTTCATGTGTATCTGGAACTGAGAATTTAAATCTTCAAGCTCCTTATTTTCCTTTATTAATTTGCCCTCACCATCAGAACACTTTAGATTTCCTAAGAATATTTTGAGCTCATTGTTTTCCTTCACTACTTTTTCCAGGGATTCTAAGACCACCCAGCCAACATCATTATATTTCCCACTCTGCCAAAAATATTCAAAACTTTTATATATAGAGTCAGTAAATTCCTTACATGTCACAAGTAGTGAAGTAGGATAATCAAATGGATCTACACTGCATATTGCTTTAAATAGTTCATGCCAAGGACTGTCAGTATTCCCCACAGGATCAGGAGAGACCACAGTATTTTTAACTCTCATTAAATTATAGAGCCGACTCCAAGAACCCCTAAAACCATGAAAGAATTTCATCTTTACAGTTCTGTTTTCTTAGAGCTATTCTCAGTACCAGAATCTGTATCAATCAGTTTTTCCTAGAGAAACAGATACAATAGAAGATGTATGAATACATAAGCATTTGCAGATTGGCTTATGATGGCCACCCCCAGACTCAATGTGGAAGAGTGCAAAAGTTCCATCTGTGCACTGGGCACATAAAGGATCCAGTCAAAGTCCTGGAGCTCCATGTAGTATCCCTTGCAGTTCTATATTATAAGGCTGAAAAGTCTGCTCCAGAAGCCAGGAGATGATGACCAAGGTAAAGGTGAGGACAGGAACTCCTCCAAGGAAGACAAAAGCAATCCTTCCTTCTTCATTTCCCTTTTATAGCATTATAGTGATAATCTTTTCTAAGGTAAGTTTTCTACACCCAGAACTATGCTGAGCCAATTTAGTTCAGTGTTATTTACTCAGGTTGGCACAATTAATCAGCTATCACAGTCTCCATATATTAACACTCACTACTATTGTCAAGAAATGTCATATATAATGCAAACTAATGACAGTTTATCCAAGGAAAAGACAGTACAGAAATTCATATCATACCTATAAAGTTAGTGCTGGCTTAACTATATTTGTTTATGAACTTTAGTTTCCAAAATAATATATCTTGAAAAAATAGTACAATTATTATTTCCTAGAATAAATATTCACTATTAAGTGGATTCACAGAGATGTCTATTGTTAGCAGATCTGTTTGCTCAGATACTCAGATCTAGTTTGGGAGGGTACTTGGGATGCCTGCTAGGAATTTCTTCTTAGGTAAAGCCTTACTGGCTTCTCTGAGAAAATCACTTTAATGCTTCCTTTCCAGTCAATCTACCATAATATTTTATATATTTCTCTTTTATAATCTGTTAGCCAATAGGAAGTTAACTTCTCTCTTTATCTCAGTGTTCCATTTTTCTACCCCCAAACAGGAATATCTGTCTGAATAATTTACATAACATTATCTTTCTTTTGTGTGTTTGATTCTAGAAGACTTGAATTTTTCCTAGAACCTGGGAGCAATGAGATGGCCTGTGAAGATCCAGTATTATTCTTATCTATTTTTCTTTAAAGACCCTTCATGATTTGCAAGAAATAAGCAGACTGAAACTGACCTCCTTACTCTGAGTGCTATGTCTAGGAGAAAAACCAGTCCCTAGCTCAGTGCAAGGAATGGACTTAGTTTGGTTCTATTCTTCTTGCTGCGTTCTATATAGGTACAGTGAGTTCCTCTTGGACAGATCTTTACTCATCAATGTGGTGCCAAAATAAAAAGACCTAAACTCCAGGTGTATGCTTGAAAACAAACAGGCCAAAGGAAACATCTTGCCTACTTTGCTTCTGAGCCTTAAACTGGTCACTATCCTCAAAAAGATAAGCTTCTGAGTGGTCTTGTCATGACACGATCTAAAGTAGAAGTAGGACGTCAAAGACTCACATAGAAACAGTCCAGTTTTCTACTTATTTATTGGTTTGCTTATTGTATCTTTTGTTCATATTTTTTCTTTGAAATTCTAGGAAGGTAATGAGTGGACTATTAAATAAAACATTCAGTGGTTCGAAGACTTGGAACCCATCTTTTGATCTTTTCCTATTTCCAGCACACACCATGTGTTTGTTATATCATGATTATTCGTTCCTATTTGTTGTCACCTCTGTCAAACTACACTCCTTACAGTAATGGACCATTTATTCTTCACACTCTGTTTACATGTTTCTTTATGCCCTAGCAGGAACTTGATCATTGCTGAATAAAAGACCAAAAGAATGAACAAATTACTACATGGCAGCCTTTAAAACAACTTAGCATTTGAAAGATGCAATTCAGAAACTCTCACTTGAATTTTCAATTCAGATAAAAACAGGCTTTTAGCTAATGGCAGCAATTAGCTGTTGAAGCCATGTAGTTTGTTAAATATAACATTTTCAGTTATCAGTTTTTTTCTACTTTTGTATTTTGCAGAATATAAAAATGTCTTTTTGTAGAAAAATGCTTCATATAATTGAAGATTATCTGCAAATGTGTAATGATGAAGCAAATTTCTCTATTAGTCTCTGAAAGCTTCTAATTCAGTTTCATTTCTTAAGTTCGAATTGTGGATACAAATTATGGATTTTTTTTTCCAGAAAATATGAACAAAACAGACAAGACCCATATCTAACAGTTTATTTTACAGATGTGAGTTATAGGAGTCCCAGGAATTGATGTTTCTCTTGTCTTTATTACAATATCAAAAGATACATTCACACTTTGTTCTAGGCAAAACACAATTTAGGAGACAAAGTGAATATTAGAAAGAGTGGCTCTAATTTATTAAAGCTTTATCCAGTAGCTTGTCAAATAGCAACCCTGAAGGGTTTTGTAAAAATGTAAAATTGAACGATTTTTCTGCTTGTGTACTTCACCTTTTTATTTTGGTAATAGTGATTGTTTTGGAAGTTTGTGCTTTGCAGTTTTAATTCACTTGGTGAAAACAATATTTATCTCTGTTAAGAAGTCATCTTCTCTTGAGTGCTATGATATGAATAAAGAAAATAAACTTGGCATAAATAGAAATGAGGAATACATGCTAGCCAGAAATAAAGGCAATACTTTACCACCCTAAAAAGAAAAGCAGTCATTACAAGTTTCAAGGGAAAAGGGTTTAAATATCCCCATACTCACCTAATTTGTATTCATTACAAGAGTCTTATTTGCTGATATTCAGTGACAGCAGCTGCACTAGTCTTTTAAAACAGTCACTGTGTTTCCTCTCATTTGTTTTGGTTGTTCTGGCTGCAGGAGAATCAATAAACAATGAGGAATAATATTAACATTTTAGACTGTATGTAAAATGATTATTCAGTTGTCCCAGATGTAAGTTCAGGTGGTAATTTTGCAGTAATTGTGCTGTGATTTTCCTGGCTAATAGGTTAACCTGTTTATTCAGTTAATAAATGTTTTGTTGCCCTAGTAGTTCTGGAATTGGCTCATGTGGTCTAGTTATGAAATGTGTCATTCCAGTTTGAACTATGGATGAAATTTAAAGTTTCTTGTCATTATTAATGTGATTTCATATTCTAGCAATAGGTCCCAGATAGCAATCTTAATCTTGAACCAAATCAGCTGTATTCATTTAATCATTTCTATGGAAGTTACTTTAGGGCAAGAATTGTACTACTAACTCTAAAGTATGCTTTTTACATTTATGTAAAAATTTGACTATATGGGTATATGTAAACTGTTTTCTCCTATTTCTTGCATATCATTTAGCTTTCTACTTCATTTGCAGATACCGTCCTATTAGCAGCTGCCATCAAACACCAATGTGCATTTTAAAAAAGATTTTTGACATTATCTTGCTTTTGGTTTTCAGAAAATATGCAATAGCTAAACTATTTTATCATGTAAAACTATTGTATTCCATCATTTAATATAGATAAACTGACCAAAGAAAACAGAATCTTGCTTTGCACATTATTTACCAAACATGAACTTCTATTAATGTATTTTGTTCTAAGGACTTTTAATTCTTACTCAAAACTCTTTTTAATGAAAAATTCAGTATTTAATGGCAGGCACAAGAATGTCTTCTTTAGGTTGAAAGGTCCATACTGCAATTTCATTCTACATGTAACAGTCAACACAAGCTTGAATAGAACTATGCCTAAACATATCAATTATGTTTCCTCGTTAGCTTTAATGTCCTAACCAGAAAAAGGGAGAGCAGTTAGAGAAAAGAAAAGAGGAAAAGTATTAGAAGGTAGAAGAGGGGAAGGGAAGGAGATGGAAACAGTGCAGATAGAAACAATAATATGGGACCAATATCCTAGACTTTGTATCAGACACTAAACTTGTCAAAATACTGTGCCTCTCTGAGTTGTCTATGTTTTTTCTGCGTGATCCCCATAATCATTTGGGGAAAAAAGTAGCATTATCAACTAAAGTTGAAAAGAGGATAGCACGTTTGGAGCTTACAATCTTTTTTCCAGCAGAATAAAACAAAATATGAATGGCTTCCCTGAGTTATGTACTCTTATTCTGTATAGTTATAAAAGAAATAATAATGTGTATCATATTGAATGCATCCAAATTCATTTCACAAAGTGTATTAGAAAACTAATTTACAATTACACTTAATTGTTTGTTAGGTGGAACTGAATTAGAACCTTTGAAGTTTGATAATCTCTTACAGACTATAAAAATATTTTGAAATATATGTGTATGTTTAAATACATTATCATAGTTTAACTTTTGAATCACAGAAATACCATATTTTGAAAAGAAAATATACTTCTGTCAAGTGATCTACACTTAAAATTTCAAAACTCATCATCACATGATCAATTATATGGTCATTTGCTCATACTTTGCTCATATTTTGTAACCAGACAGTTCCTTAACAGGATTTAGAGAGCTGCAAAGGAACTCAAACTTAGTAGTTTCTGCAATTACTTTTCTTTTTTATTTTTTAAATTAAACATAATTTCTGTAGGTAATTAACCACTGACCTAAATGTCTTTAAAAATTATTCTCCTTTATTGTAGGAAGAATATGTTTAATAGTTTTAACCATGCCCTTGAGATTTATTTCAAGGATTTACATTATTTAAGAAATGTTTTAGAGTCTTGTGTTTTAAAATTAATATCCATATCCTACAGATTAAAAATCCATCTGGCATGCTTATAGAAAGTTAATGTTTAACATGCACTCACGTATGATTATATAAACTAACATATCTTTTTTACATTACCAAAAAGCTAAAATATGTTTTAAAAAATAACTAATAGGAGAAAATACTCAGAAACATTAAAAAGAGAGATTTAATGAAATACATGCTCAGAAGAGCTTGGTAACAAAAAATTTATGAAAGGGAACTCAATGTCAATCCAAAGGAGAGGGAGCAAAATTTTGCAGATATCTATAGTCAAATTCAATTTATCCTTGGAACCTACTCACAATGGAAAAAATGTATGAAATTAGAGGAAATTTTTCAATCTACTTATCAGAAGTTCTCCCATTGTCTTATATTTTGTTGAGGTTCTGTGCATGGTATAATCTTAAACTTTTAACTACACAGTCTAGATTTATTTACACATTATTTTTGAAGAGGTTTCAATTTCCTTAAAATTTAGTATTGTTATACACAAAATAGGGAGGGCAATATATCTTACAGCATAATGTCAAATATGTACGCAAAAGTGTATGCAAACATCTAGCATATATTTGATCTTTGTAGTATAATTAGCAGTTTTCCACAAAAAAGATACATTGAAATTCAAATTCGTAGTACCCACAAACATGACCTTGTTTGTGGGTACTGCGAATTACATAATATGTAGATGTAATCAAGTTAAAGATTTTCAGTTGAGTTCATCCTGGATTTAGGATGGGGTCCAAAGTTAGTGACCAGTGCCCTCATAAGAGAAAAAAGAGAGAAATTTCACACACAAAGGAAAGGGCACATAAAGTTAGAAGCAGACATTGGAATTATGAATTCCCAAGCAAGCCAAGATACTTCAGAGTTCTATGTGGCCACCAGAAGTTAGAGGACAAGCTTGGAACAAATACTCACTGAGTCTTCAGAGAGAATTACTACTTTTCCCACATATTGATCATGGACTTCTGGCTTCCAGATCAGGAGGGAAGAAATTTATATATTGTTTTACGTTACCAAATTTATTACAGCAACACTAGGAAACTAAGAAGTCTTCCAAATTGATTCTAATACTCTTGATTTTCTGTGGACTTGTATATTTCTGGAGCTGATTGTAGTTGGTGTGAACCAAAGTAGCCATCAGTTAAATTAACTGATATAGTTTGTTTAGTCCATCACTCTGATGAGAATGGGTTCTGTGCTATGATTTTTATTAGATGCTTTGAATATCATACCTCTGTATTTACTAATTAATTCTAAGCACCAGGAATGCATTCATGGTTGGTATACATCTTGGGAGTAAAGAAGAATACATAATGGAACCAGGAAAGGGAAGAGATGGTGCAACAAATTGTGGAAAGCGGAGGAAAAGATCTAATCAGATTCATCTTTTACCTGGTAATACAGGAAATACTAAAAGTCTAAAGGAAAAAACTAAAGATATTATTAATTTTCTGGAATAGATTTAATCTGCCTGGAAACAAATAGGTTAAGCATGTAAACAGCAGATATATGTATAAAGTGTCTCAAGTTCTTTATAACTAAAATCCTGTGACCTTTAGGTGAGACCCTAGCTACTCAATGAAAATTCAGACTACAGGTATAATTAGGCTGAAAAAGGTATTTATGGGAAATGAAAAGTCAACCTTTTACATCTTCAAGATTTTTAAATTTCATTAGAATGATGAGAAATATATGTTTGAAGATGCAACAAAAAACAGCAAAGTATAAATGTCATCTAACAGGCAGTAACAGAAACCAAGTATGGATTTTGCTGTGCACTAGAGAAACAGACCAAAAGTTTGTTCTAAGCTATAGATACTGACACATGTACACACATAATATTTATGGTATTTCTTTTTCAAATAGATGTGTTATCGCTTCTCGGCCTTTTGGCTAAGATCAAGTGTAGTATCAAATAGATGTGTTGCTAAACACTTTCCCAAACACTTATTTCTGGAATATTAGGCAAGAGGTATTTGTAGTGAAGCTTTATCTCATCAAAGATAGCTCTTAATACTAAATGATAATAAATTAAATTAAGATTTCTCATTCTTGAAAAGCAAAATTTTTCCGTAATGAAATCTTTTTGCTGTTGATTATTGTTGTTTCAGTATTTAAAGATAGAATTTTTTACTTAAAATAATGTTTTACCTTTTTACTCCATCAACTATAGTATTTTAAAATATTAATATCTAGAGGGCATAGGTATGATTCCCTATAAAGACAGTTTATTTTCTATGTTTCTTTCTAAAATCTACTTACTAGAAAGGGTGTTTCTTTAAATGTGTTGTTGCTCCATAAAAGGAAACAAAAATAATGTTTTTCATCCAAAAACATTAGTTTTTGTCCACCTTGGGAGGGGGAGATGAAAGAGCAGAGGAAAAAGA
>RJWT010027566.1:0-15483 GCA_004365215.1 Cuniculus paca
AGATGCCTGCTATATACTAGACAATGGGTTAGGTGCTCACATGTAAGTCACCTCATGATTCCCATAACTTTGTCTCAGTTTCTCAGCTTTCCAGAAGAGGAAACTGAGACTCAAGTGAAATAACTGGCAGAAAAATCATTCAACTAGTAGCTGGCAAAGTAAAGACATGTCTAAAATGTCCAACTTCAAAGCAATTCACATCAAACCAGTTAACAGTGAGAGCCACCCAGTTGACTAAAGGTGGTTGCTAAAGACACCACAATGAGCTCAAAAGAATGCATACTGTCTAGGAGAGGATGAAAACATAAACAAACATTTATACTTAAGTGTATGTGTAGGATGCTTCTACCTGACCCTGCTGCTTTTAATGAGGCTGTGAAAGATAAAGTATGTAAAAACATATCACAGAGCCAAAAGGTGCATTTTAAATTAGTTGAGCCTAGTACTGTAGTAATTCCACTAGGAACTACACTATAAATAAATAGAAGACTCTTGGCCCCTGTCTTCAAGAAGCTAGAATATAATTTAAAATATCAGTGCTCAAATCAATGAATCTCACTCACCTAGAAAATTCACTTACATGGAAAAATATATTCTATTAAAATAAAAGGCAAAGTTGATACTACTAATTTTGATTTGGAAACTGCTTGGCAACTATTACAATGAAGCCAAAACAGTGTCTTTGCATACAATTAACACATTTCCACATCAGTGTGGTTCCACATCAAGGACTGTGGTTTTCTAAATGTTATGTCAACTAGGCTTTCATAGATTTATGTTAGGAAATATTCTACCACCCATATTCTAGGGTTTGGCTTTGTTTTGTTTGTTTGTTCATCTGTGGGGTTTTGTTGTTGTTATTTGTTGTTTTGTTCTATTTTGTTCGCAGTACTAGGAATTGAACCCAGGGGTGTTCTACCTTTGAGCTACATGTCCAGTCCTTTATTTTGAGACACAGTCTTGCTAAGTTGTCAGGCTGGTCCCAGACTTGCCATCTTTCTGACTCAGCTTCTCAAGAACCTGTGATCATATTCAGTTTTGACCACATAATTATTTATAATTAAATCTACATTTCTTGGTTAAGCACTATTTTTAAATTTTAATAATGATTCTTCTTACTTGAAATAGTAATACTCACTTTTATTCATAAACTCTTCCTTCTTTCTCATACACCCAAAGATCAGGAATTCTGTACTACACACGAAATGAAAACGTCAAAATACATAAAGGAAATTTCAAGAGAAAGTCAAATGAAAAATTATGGTATCATTAACTAATAGTTACAAAGCAAATGAATTATAGAAAGATACATTATTGTTCCTTCAATATTTCACTTTCACATTTTTGCAGAATTTTCTTGATCTCTTATTTTTAAAGTAACGTTTAAAGCATCTATGAATAACCCATAGCTTAAATTCAGTGACTCATTTTTATCATGTAGTTATCATATTAAAAGTAATATAAAGTTTCAGAACGCTTTCTCCTATGGCATATCATTAGCAACAAATTCTTGTTTTCCAATATGAAATAAGAAGTGATTGTTTCTTTGTTCAGTAAATATTTGGAGGGAGAAATCTCAAAAAACAATAGCTGGAAGCACACATACCACAACTTTATGAACAAATGATTGAAACTTGTAGAAGTGGTCTCTGGCTTGTGGCAGTTTGATATATAATATTTTGAATTGGATCCTTTCCTGAGAAAGCAATGCACCGTACCCTACTCTGTCATGATGCTGGGCAGTGGCAAGCTGCAGCCTCCAGTCAGTCACATGGTCATGTGGGTAAACAATGGACTTGCTCCAATGTACTGTGTTGCTAAGCTATGGGGTGCAATAGGTTAGTTGTATTAAATGCACTTTTTTATTTATTCACTTTCAAGGGAACCAGAGAAGCAAATGAAGCCTCAAGTGACACAACTCACTGGAAAACATGCACTAACTTTCTGCCCATAAGGTGCTAGCAAGGAAACATCAAAGAATACTAATTCATGGCCACAGTGTGCATCAGAAGAAAACAGAGATTCTTAGAGCAGATGAATCACTGATGTGAATAATGCAGGTTGGAACTACCATAGTTTATATAATAATATATTTATTGGGGTCAATGCCTGGACTGCATATTGTTTAGGCACATTTAACTATCATAACACAATTATATAAAAATCACATAAATATAAACCTGAAAAAGACCATCATCATGAATAACTTTAGTCTGGAGGTCATCAGCATGATAAGATACTTTCTTAAGTTTTGCATCCTAGAAGACCTGTAAATTTGGAAAACACAAATGTATTTAATACACCATGAGGTTAGCAACAATTAGCATCACAGTTATACAGAAGTCTTTACTTGTATTAGTTTTTGAAGGCAATACTTAGATTTTTAACAGAGTTACATGATGTAACCGTACTGACAAGAACTGAAGGACATCTTTGTAGCTTTTATAAGTTTCAGAAACAGTATTACTGACAACAAATATACTTATATCTAAAATACAAGTATACCTCATTTATACAATAACAAAATGTTTGTTTAATCAAAGCCAATGGATGTAAACCAAGTTTTAAACAGCAAGGTCAAATTTTAAAAGATGCCAAAACTTTTGGTCATTTCATATGTCTAAGTTTTAGATATAATGTGTATTATATAAAAAGTATTCATTAGTTACTATGTATGTATTAAACTTCAAAGTTTAGTTTTACAGCATATTTTGTCTTCAAATGGGTGTACATCTCTGGTTTCAGATATATATGAGGTGTGTCATTCCATCCTTGTATTTTAATATTCTTTCACTTCTTCCTTCCTTCCTCTGCTATTTTCCATTTAATATGACAGAATTCCTTCGAGGCTCTTTGCGTGGAGCAATCAAGTCTCCACTAATAGATTTATAATATCTGTAACTGCTCCAAGTTTGTGGCAGGACCTATGAAAATGATGATTAGACCTGGCAAAATCAGTTGCCTAAATGTCCCATACAGATTTGAATTATTTTGACAAGGTATTTTTCCTTTTTCTAAGTCTCCATCACATCATTTTTATTTTGTCTTCCAGAAGAATACCTTACTGATTCATCTGAAGATCACTTATCAAGATCCTCCTATAAGCAGAAAGAATGAATCACATTTCCTAGTCTCATGGGGTTTTCACCGAGGAGGACAGATGAATTGTGATGCATGGAGGATGGCAACCATCACTGGAGTAGCTTACACAAAGGCTTGTAGTAATCCTAAGAAAAAAGTCACATCTAGTTGGAATGGGGGATTGAACTGAGAAAAGCCCAAAGACACAGCTTCTGAGGTGATTCTTAAAGAAGGTCCATGATTTCAAAAGGCAGCCAAGGGAGGATAACATGTCAGAGAATGAAAGCAGCACATGGACACTCGTGGTGATTCACTTAATAAATGAGAAAATGTGACAGTCAGACAAGTATTTGACTAAGAACATGCAGCTACTTAGTGACAATAAGAACCCCAAGAGAGGCCAGAAACACAAGGAAGCTGAAATAGAACCATTCGTCTGAAGATGTACCATTCCTTCCAATCATGAGACAGATTGAAACCGCTAGGCTGCACATTAAGAGGCCATCAAAGTTAACTCTCAGGAGTCATATTTCCTTCCAACTCAACCACTCTCAAAAATCTAAGTGCCTCGCATTTACCAACCTACCTCCCTCCAGCCTTCCTCCCCTATTCCTATGCTTTCCCCTTCATCCTTCTCTATCCTCCTTTACTGGCCTGTCTGGAGCTCCCAGTTCATCTTCACATTTTCTAAACTGAAATCTTGTCATTCTTTTACCTTAACTGAAATCTTGTTATTTCAAGGACTCAAGCAAAGCCTGCTTTTTACTTTACAGTCCATGAACTTCATTTCCAGTACTATTTTCAAGTTTTCATTTGCTGTTCCTTCTTGAGAATATCCAATACATTAGAAGCTCATACCATCAGACTGTAATTCACTCATTTCCCCGTCCTTGCAGATCACATATGTCAACCTCTTGATGACTTCTCACTCACTGGTGACATTTTACCCCTCCACCAGCTTCCAGTCCTTTTCTGTCCTCTGTATCCAGAAAGTCACTCACATGCAAATTCTTAATTCGATTCATTAATTTCCTCCCCTCTCTCTCCTTTCTGCTTCCTGGGAAAACCTCAAAACCTGATTAAATTCAATTCTGGTCATAGACTTGTAACTGAATTTTCCTATTGAAAACTATAGAATACTGGTAGCTACCTGACACTTACTAACTACTCTAGTCACCCTTCCCCAATGTGTTTGCTTTCCAGTTCTGTTGGATAATTCTGTCATTCTTTCTCTTCTTTCCTCAACCACTCCTGTGTCACCTCAGCCCTTGATCTCATTTCATTTTTCCTGAGAAACAAGAAGCCATTTACATGGCTTATCCTCTCACCAACAAATCTATGTACCTGTTTTTTTGTTTTGTTTTGTTTTGTTTTGTTTTGTTTTGTTTTGTTCTGTTTTTCTGTGCCTATGCTTTCTATTTTCTTACCTACACTCAGGAAAGTAGATATGTCCTGTCTTCTAAAAAAGCCCAACGCTCCACTCGGCTTTGGGAATTTGTGTCCTCACATTACCTTACAATTATGCCCTCCTATATCTCCGATTTCTGCCACTCTTCAGAATTGGTATCATCTGATGATCCAGTTTCTTTTATCATAAAAATCACCCACCTTGACCCAAGTCACCCTTTGTCATCACCCTTTATTTCTTTCTCTTCCAAGAAAACGCTCCAAAGTAACTATGCCTGCTGTCTCCACTTTCTTACTCCCAATCACATCTTGGCCACTCCAATCAAGTTTCTGACTCCTCTATGCTCTTGTCAAGGTCAGCAATGACCTCCAGATTGCCAAATATGATGGATATATCTCTCCCTTTACCAGACTGAGCAGCTTAGCAATATTTAGTGTTACCGATCATTCCCTACTTTCTGAGACACTTCTTTTACCATGAGAATATCACTCTGCTCTCCTAACTTTCCTCAAACCTCACTGGTCTTTCTATTCACTCTTAGGTTCCTCTTCTGAAAACTGAAGTGGTCTTGAATCTTTTCTTTTTTATTACCTACATTTATTTCCCAAGTATCTCACTGGAGTCTTTGGTTCCAATCACTTGCACAGCAAAATACAGATCTCTAACTTAGCCTTGCAGTCTTTATAATGCCAAACAAGGATAATTCTAGGCAGAAATTAAGCTGCACAAAGTCTCATATACTCCCCAGCCAAAGAGGGCAGGTTCCTGAGCTCACACCCTGAGGTTCATTCACACACTCACTCCCCTACTTAGGGGTCTTTTTACAAGAGAGGGGATCACACTGACTTATCTAGACTCATCTGCCTTGTTTAACCCTCACTATCCACCTGAAAGCTCTTGAAATCTCTTTGTTCCTCTCCCAAGTCCACTTCCCACTATGAAATGAGTGACCTCTCACAACCACCCCTCATTTACACTGACTTCCTGCTTCTTTGTCCAAGATTTTTTACACTGTTTCAGACCCTTACTTAGTATTGTTTCTTTTTGTGCTATCTGGCACATATCGTTTACATGAGATAATCCTTCTCCGCTGCCTCCACCCTATCCATCCCAAAATACCTAACCATTTGTACTTGGCCCCATAAAATACTACATAGTAGACAATTCATTGTGACACAGACACATTTATTTTTCCAAATAAATAAAACAAAGAGATTAACAATAATAACATGTTATACTTATACATATAAAAACACCAAAAATCCTATCCCATTTCTCAAATTTTCCTTTGCAACAATCTACTACTATGTCATATTCCAAAAGAAAATTCACTATCCATAGGCAGAACTGATAAATTCAAACAATTGAAAAAGGAGTAACATTTGTAAATCTTGACTTTGGAATCTTATGTAGTTTTTCTACTGATACTGATGTTTATTAGCACTATTTTTAATCCTGATCATGAAATTTAAATTCTATAAAGACAAAATATATATATAGATATATATATATATCTATATATATCTATTCCTGGCTGAACTTTGCATAATTTTCTTTCGCGACACTTCCCAAATGTTAGCAATGTACTTCCTTCTCTAGCCACTTAAAAATAGGTTGTACTCTCACTTCTCAAGAAGGATTCTGTAACAACAAAACTAAAAGTAGGAAAAGAAGTCCTATTTCAGAGCACGCTCACTGGCAATTAATGCATTTGGGAAATAACGACATTTATGACAGAGCTCATACTTTTGTTTGGGTTATGAATTATTTATTTCTGACCTTTAATAAGAACTAGACATTGCCTCATTACTGTCTCATACATGAAGTATGCCTTGTAATGAATGGTGATGAAAATTTTTCCCATTATGGTGGTACGTGTGTTAAAAATGGGGAGTGATATTATTATGTGATGTGTTCAGGTCAAGTTTAGGACTATAAATCTTTGGCCAATAGATGTCAATTCATCTTTTTCAGAAATTCTGAGACTTTATGAGAAAAGAATACTGGAACAGTCAGATTCCTAAGTCTTACTGCCCATCATTAAATTAGACATGCATAGGAAGGAAGCACAAAGCATCTGTGCTCCAACTTTGGGTGCCTTAGAAGCTCAGGGAAGGTAGGTATCTACTATCCAGTCTGATTTTCATTTGTTACCTGACTTGCAAATAAGGTATATTCTTGAGCTGATAAATCATTCAGGAATAACAAAGGCAGGAATGATCCAGAATGCTGTTTGAAGCCAGGCAGACCTTTGTTTCAATCCCAGTCCCAACATAAATCTAGTCAAATTGATAAATCCCTTAGCTTCAGTTTCTCCTAAAAATCAGGATGTTAATAGGTAACTCTGGCAGATTTGCAGTCTGGATTTAATCATGTAAATGTACACAGAATGCTCGGATTTCTAATAAATGTTGGTTCCCTTTCCTTGAACAAATTTACATTGGAATCAGTGCTAGCTTCTATCTCACCACAACTACTTACTCACTTGTGTATCCATTAGAATATTCCCCTATATGTTGTCTCATTAGAGGTGAAAAGATTTCTAGCTAAATGAGAAGGCAGTCTATCCAATGACCCAAAGAACTCACATCTTACAAATGATTTTCAGGTAAAATTTTAAAAAAAGGAAAAACAACATTAAAGACTCTATATGAAAAAGTAATGCATGCAGGCCTTGTTAGATTTTACAATTACATTTAGACTTATAACATTTCTTGAATTTACTAAAACATATTCCCAGAGCAAAAGGAAGAAAGTGGTTACCACAACTGAAAAAAGCAATGAAGATAAGACTGCAGAAGAAAACAGATCACATCAAACACATTCTATGGCAAAATTCCTCTGCTTTTTCTGGTAACCACATGCTAAATGACATACTAGTAAAAACAATGGCATTTTCAACTCAGACCTCTGCCCTGGACGGTCTCTAACATGACGCTTATATTGATATAGATTTGAAAGAATTAGGACACAAATCAATAAAATGAGAACCAGACTTGAAACACACAAAAATAAATTGTAGCAGATTCAAATGTTTAACTATACAAAACTATTGCAAGATAGATAATTGAAATGAGTAGTCTTATAATATTGTAGCTGGCCTGACACCAAAAAAAATTCATTTTTAAAGACATAGATATATTTGACTGTATATAATTTTAAATCATGTGCAATTGAAAAAAATCAAAATTATAAATAAATGATAAAGGGGCTGGGGATTTAGCTCAGAATGTCAAGCGCTTGCCTGGTAAGCATGAGGTCGTGAGTTCCATCCCCAGTACAAAAAAAAATAATAATAGTAAATGATAAACTGAAAGAATATTCATAACATATATGACAATGAGTCATTAAAATACAGAGCTTGTGAAAATGGGAGGGGAAGTGTTGGAGGGAGCAGAGACAGGTGGAGGGAAAGGAGACAAAAAGAAGAGTTAAGATGTGTTATGTGTATGTATAAATCCCAACAATAAAAGTAATCATTGTGTACTGCAAACATGCATTAATAAAAACAAAAATATAAAACACTCATAAATAAATTAAAAATGTTACAATAAAAGAAAAATAGGCAAAGAAAATAAAAATTCGCAAAAGAGAAAACAAAAAGTCAAAAAGTACTTTTCAAAAGTTAAACTTCATTTCTACTCAACTAAATACAAATTAAAGCAATTAAATAACATTGTAACTATTGAATGGTTTTTCTGCATATCAGTATGCAAAACAGACAAGGCTAAGAACATAGATGTAAATAATATTTCTGGGAGATGAACTTTGGCAAATTTATTAAGAGGTTAAAAATTTATATATTTTAGACCTAACAAGTAATATAGTCTGATAAATCACCATGAAAATGCACAAAATTTTAGCTGTAAAAAAGTCAAATGTAAGCAGGGCGTAGTGGCTCACGCCTGTAATCCGAGCACTCGGGAGGCTGAGACAGGCGGATCGTTGTGAGTTCGAGACCAGCCTGGGCTACAAAGTGAGCTCAAGGCCAGCCTGAATGGCATAGTGAGACCCTGTCTCAAAAACACCAAGGCTGGGGATCTAGCTCAGCGGTCTAAGCGCCTGCCCGGCAAGCACAAAGTCGTGAGTTCAATCCCCGGTGCTGAAAAAAAAAAAAGTCAAATGTAATATTTATGATAATAATAAATATATAATAAAAAACTGAAAACAAATGCCCAAAATAAAGAATTACTAATTAATTTATGTTGTATCCATGTAACAGTCATATGCAACCATCAAAATGTTATGGAATAATATTTAATAGCATAGAAGTTAGGTTGATAATTGATTACCAAGTGAAAACAAGTTATAAAACAGTATGCATAGCATTCTCCTATAAAAGAAAGAAAGAGGAAAGGTAGGAAAAAGTAAAGAAAGAAAGAAGCGAACGAGCAAGGGAAGGATGGAAGAAGATAGGTTACCAGTATATTAGTAGTAGTTTATATGGGTAGTAGAAATTTGAGTAATTTTTTTAATTTTTAATTTACTTTTTAAATTATCTGTATTTTTAACAATATATATGCATAACTACAGTAAATCTGAAGCTGCTTTAAAAAAAACTGTCCAACTATGTCAATTTAAAAATCATAGCAAAAAAGAATCATCAGAGGTAAAATGATAGAACATGCAAAATACAATGCGTCTTCCAAAATATTCAGGCTATTACTATACACTTAATAACTTTTGTAAGAAAAAATTTTAAATCCTAAATTTGGAACCAGAGAATATAATATGTTATTTAAGCATAAAATGGGAAGACAGATTCACACTTTTGAAACTTTTAAAATTTATTTCAGGTCCAAGAATATCATGGGGGCTAAGAAAACTAATAAATTCTAGACTTCATTAACAAGGACAAAGTAAGGAAGAGGAGTAGAAAGAAACAGAACTAAATTTGGAGATTGCTTACTGGGTGCCAGGTAATTTGTTTCTATTTACTCTTTGCCAAAACTTTTAGAGATACGGTATTTGTGATAGATGGTTGCAGATTTGGCTCCAATGGAAAACTTCTCTCCACATTCATCGCAACTTGACTTAACTACTACTCCCACACACCCCTAAGTTGAGAAATGGAACCTTTACTCCTTTTGCTTTGGCCAAAAGAACGCCATTGAAGTGATGGTGTACCAGTCCGAGCCTTGGTCTCACGAGGCTTCATATGCGTCTGCACTTCTTCTCTTGGCACATAGCCAACATCCATGTGAACTAGCCCACACTAGTCTGGGAGAACTTGAGAGACCATTGAAATCATCACAGCTGAAGGCATCCTAGACAGCCCAGCCCCCAACCAACATACTGACATTAGACACATAGGAGATTCCAGCCAAGATCAGCGAATCTTCCCTGAGTCTTTTGGGAAAAAAACGTATGATTGTCTTTTTAAACCCTTACAGTTTTTTGACAGAAAAAAGTCATATATCACAGTAATATCTTTTTTAAATACATGCAGACTCAGACTCATAGATGTATTTTACCCGAAACCTTCTACTTTGTAAGTAGCAGAAATCAAGCCAATCTACTTCATTTCAAAACTCAGCCTGCTAACACTCTACATATAACATCCAGAGTTACAATAATCATCCCCACGTGCTGTGCCCTAGATGGTACCTAAGAAGGGCTACAGTTAATTCTACTCAATCTAAAATAAATCTACATGAAAATAAAAAGAATTTTATGAGATCTATAAACTAAGAAAAACAAGAGCAAGGGTTTGCTTGAGTTAAAGAAAATAAAATTGATGGAGGATATAAAGAGAAGGGGAAATTATTTTCTCTTGCTCCTGTTTCATTAGCTCCCACCACCATTCATGAAAAGATACATCAAACCCCTCATGCCTTTTATTGGATTTGGATGTTACCTTCTTAACCTTCAAGGTTGTTTTAACCTTTATAGACTCACCTTGAGTTCCAAATAGCACCTCCCAAGTCCATCTCTGCTTCTGATCACAAATGTCTTCAATGGGACATGTTCTTGAATTCCTTTCCAGGTAACATGCCATCCAGCTAAAGTTGTTCTCTGAAATTTGTCTCTTCCCTGAAAAATTTTTCTTTTCTCTGACATAACAGGAAGCCTCCACAAACACATGTTGTTATCCAGCCTTTTTCCAATGGCTAAAATTGACAGTATTTCATAAGATTTTAGCTGTTAAAGAAGATAAGTCTAACAGTTAGGTTTGCTTCTAACACAATGAAGACCCAGGCCCAGAAAGCTGGTATGTAAAATAAGAGAATTCTCATAATGTAACAACTTGAATAACACAAACTAATGAAACAACAATACCAGAAGTTTAGTAGGTTAAAACAATATACTATTACGTGTCACTCCTGCATCAACCCACTGAAAGTGTTTCTTGTTGACCCAATGCAGTAATCCAACAACCCAAGTTTCTTCTATCTATGGCACCACCATCCTATGAAAACACAGTGCTTGGGTGTTTGTTTGTTTGTTTGTTTTTTGTTTTTGTTTTTTAATCAAGACAAAAAGTAAGCAAGAAAGAAAAGATTTTAAAAAATCAAAAAGGTATTGTTTCTAAACCACTTCATCAAACAAGTTGCATGTACCAAAATATATACGTAGCTAGTCATATTACCCAACGTAGGAATGGAGAATTGGGAAATGCAGCTATCAATTAGAAAGCCACCTCCCAGTAATTGTGTCTGTGGAAGGAGAGTATAATTCTTAGATAGTCAAACAACCATCATTATACTACCAATGAATAACAAAGCACATGGACTTTAAATTGTTTTAACTCCAATGTTCATGACCTTCAACCTTAATAATGGTTGAGAAAAAAAACTGTAAAGTCTTCAGATTTCAAGTGAAAGTCATTGGCCATAAGTTCTTACTCTATACTCTAAGGGCTTTGAGGAAAAAATCGACTCCTTTGAGTTTCGTATGCCAGAGCCTCCCATGCACAGTAACTGCCTGTGAGTATTTGTTGAGGAAATGAACTTGGCATTGTGCTATCCAAGATTCGTTATGCAACATAGATCTGAAATCACCCTTGAACTCAATGTCAGGCATGCTGTTTCTCAAGATAAATTTCTTCCATGCCTGTCTGCTCCTACCACATGAATCTATGCATGGCTCTGTAAGCATATAATATTGAGTCCTTCATTTCCGATCTTCTCTGCCCGGCTTGCTCTGAACCCACATTGCCTTGCCACAAGAGTGGCTTGAAAATGACCATCCCACCTTCATGCAATTCTCCCAGCAGACTGGTACCAACAACAAAAGAAAAAATGCCAATGTTTTGAAAACATCGATTTGATATGATTCCCTCTTTCACTCTCTCCCACATGGCAGTCTGCCTTGTTACAATAAATCAAAGATAAAGATAGAGAAATTGAATAATCCTTAATGCCTTATTTGAGGGGGTAAGCTTCTAGTCCCACTCACATTAGCATACCTACATCTCTAAATTTAGCAATATATTTTCCATAGCATTATATCACTTGGAATCTTAACTGGATAATAACTAGTGTTTTGTCTATGTGATAATCACTTAAGTAGAGATATTTTTAGAATTCGTATTTGTGCTGAAATATTTATAAATCTGAAAAGCTTACTGGCCTTCAAACTGAAATCTTTAATTTTTCAGATATTAAAGATGTTATAGGAAATTAAGAAACTGAGCACCTACACTATATTAGCACTTTACAGACTCCATTCATCAAAATCTGACATGAACCTTGTGAAAGATAAACATCATTATCTCCATGTAGAGATGAGAAATCTAAGGCTATGAAAGGATAAAAGATTGTTAAAGTTAGGATTCAAATTCAGAAGCATCTGACCATGTGATAGACTTATGGTCCCACAAGATGCTCATGTCCCAATAAGGGGACTTATAAATGTTATCTTATATGGCGAAAACAACTTCGCAGATGTGATCAAGGATTTTGAAATGAGGAGGCTATCCTGGATTATTTGGGTGGCTCTTAAATGTAATCACACAATTCAAGTTGGCGAGAGGCAGAAAGAATTTGACTACAGTAGAGAAGGTAGTGTGATCATCAAACCAGAGACTGGAATGATATGACCAGGAGCCACGGTTGTCCTAGATGTGGAAGAGGCAAGAAACAGATTCTCTCTTGTATGCTCTAGAAGGAATGAACCCTGCTTACATCTTGAATTAGGCCTCTTAAGATTCATTTCTTACTCCCAGCTCAGGAAGTGTAAGAAAACTAATTTGCATTAAATTTATGGAATCTGAGGCAGCAGCAACAGGAAATTTATAGGCTCCAAACTTGAGGGAAAGTTTAATTAAATCAGTTCACAGTGACAAACAACACCAAGTACTTAAATGCCTCCCCATCAGGAAAAGTAACAGCTGGAGCCATGTCAGACCACATAGGGAGATCCCAAATATGAATAGCCTCCAAGAACACTTGAACCATAATCAAGACTATTTCAAAGGAATATCTGGAAACCTTTAGCCAAGTGTTCCAGCAGATTGTCCCAGCTGGGAGAAAGGACCAGTGTGAGGGCCAGTCCCACAGGTAGCCAAGCCTTAAGCCTTACAGAATTAAACCCAAACTTAACCAAACCCACAAGCTTGAGGTGGCCAACACAAACGTCAGTAGAACTAGTTGTACTTCCAGTGGCGAGAACACTTTTAAACAAGGGTCCTGTTACATTTGCAAACCTGGAGCAAAGCTTTGCATATATCCTACAGTAGCCCAAGACTGGAATTTACCAATGGATGAATATCTCAGAAATAAATTTGCAAACTGCGGGCCTAGCCCAGATGGAAAAATTAGCTACTGGCTTTGATGCAGTATAAACTCCAGTCCTGATGCCAGCAATAGCCTCCTCCAGTATTACATTTGGCATAAGAAGGGGAATTATAGTAATTTGAATTACACATACTTTCCAATGCAAAATAAGTACTATCACGAACTGAAAGAAAATTTGTTTACGTCTCCTGTTGTTCATTGAGACAATTCTTGCTGGCTCTCTGTCTGCTATCCAGTGTTATTCACTCAGGGGAAGTGACTCAATCAGGAAGCAACCACCAAAGCCAAGAGAAAATAGAATCTTTTGAATGAAATTAGCTTTTGTTTTCCTGCCCCCTTTTGACCTTGATGGTTATTTAGACATGAAAAAATTGTGTTAGCCTTTTGAAATAATTGAAAATGTACAGCTTACAGGTATGAACAATAAGGCTGTCTGGGTTGTTTGGAGCTTTTCCTGGTGGAGAGGGTCTATAGTCTGACTGAGAACAAAACATAAACATAATGAGAAAGCTGACAGAGGTTAAAGGGATTTTAGCAGTAAAGACTGAAAGTAATGGGAAAAAAAATGACTAAAAACCTTGATGACATAGCTTTTCTCAAAATTAAAAATTGCTTTTAATTAGATAGGCAAACGGCTGCAGTGGAAGTTTAAGAAAGTAGGAGGCAACCTCTAGCTGCATGACTAGGAGACTGTTTCCATTGTTTTGTCAAGGCCAAAGTGCATTGGGAAATGTCGAACCCCAGCTCCACCATTTTTCAGGCATCAGACCTGGCAATTACATAAACATGCTGAGCCTAGTTGTTGCCTTCCTCTATAAAATGGGAACCAAACCTCCCTCCTCAGTAGGTTAAAGGGAGAAATATATATAAAATGAGATTAAAATGAGAAATGTATATAAAATTCTCAGCAGATAGTAGATGCCCAAGAACTGTTAGTTCCTCTCATTCCTGTGGGTATTAGTCTCCAATAAAATTATTTTCTGAGATTGTCACGACACCTTCTCATTCTCCACAAACCCAAACGTAGATTTTTTTTCAAAGCTCTTCTGAAGCATTAGTTGCCAGTAAATATTCTGCTAATTATTTCCTGGTGATTATTGGGCTCCCCAAAACATAGAGACCCCCTGTGTAATTTATTGGTGCACTCTCCAGCTGAGCGCAAAGTCAAGCGCTTCTCCTGGGTAAACAGAGTTAAAGTTTCCCCAGATGCCTATACACGTTTTTTAAAACCTTTTTCATATTTGAGACTTTTACAAACCTAATTCTCTTCTCAAAGGCGCCAGTCTTGGCCCGTTTGCTCTGACACATCTAATCACCTTCTGCAGCACCAGCCTAATCAGAGAGCTGCTAACGAGGCCATGGCCCCCCCTCAGGCCTTGGGTTGGTTCAGGAGTTATATTTGATTCCATTGTTATACAGGATACGGATAAAGTTAACTACCTGTCTTAGAATTTCTTCCTCTTAATTACAAGAGAGACTGGGTAGAACAATACGGATACGAGCAACATAAATCTATCACCAAAATCATTTTTGGGGGAACTCCCTTCTTGCTAATCACTGCACTGTAACTCAGACTGAAAACCAGTTAGGAAGAAAGAGGAAATAGTTCTCTATAAACCAAAATGAAAATGAAAGTTCTGATGCAATTATGGATTCAGCCTATGTAGGGTCTTTCTCATCATACCCAACCCAAACAATAGAAGTGGCCCTCCTTTTTTTTTTTTCTTTTTTTTTTTTTTGGACAGGGTACTGAACTCAGGAGCTCATGCTTGCCAGGCAGGCTCTGTGCTGCTGAGCTACATCCCCAGCCTGTGATCCTCCATTCCTAACTCTTTACCCATTCTCAAGCTGACATCTTGGAATTTCTCATCCCTTTAGTCCCAGCATTCCCTTTGCTCTTCTTTTCAATATGGATTTCACTTACCAGGAAAAATTTGTTCTTCTGTTTTCAAAACATCAGTACTTATTTCCTACAACTTGATATCTATGGCTTAATTCTGATGGCCTTCATCTATTTATTCTTCAGTTTCTGTTAATATCATAGGGAAAGGATATAATCCATATGAAGACACCATGACAATGATATTAGAGAGTAGAGTGCTTGACCTCCCTCAGCCAGAAGATGCCTGCTTGGGCTGCCCAGGGACTATCATGTCAAGTCTGGGTTTCCAGTTTGGTCACCATGGACACCATACAGAAAGTAACTTTCCCCTTAGAAATAGAGCTTTTTAAACTTCCGTTATTGCCACAGGATGC
>RJWT010027567.1:0-15464 GCA_004365215.1 Cuniculus paca
GGTTGGAGTAAAAATAATTGCATGCTGGCTTTCTCCAGTTTTCCTCCCATCAATCAGTGGGAACTGTTTGTGTATTCTTTGCCCAGAAATCTCTGACCTCTTCAATTTGCATAAAGTTATTCATTCTTCTTGTCAGGAAAATTGACAAAAATGCTTGAAGAACATTTGTAGTGTGGGAGATAGTATTTAGGAAGAGTGACCCTGATGTGTGTGCACTCTTGTATTTAAATATTTCCAGGGAAGACCTCTCGGAGGAGGTGATTTTCATAAGAAATTGGTATCAAAGGAAAAAAAGAACCATGGGAATATTTGGATGGAAAAATATCTGCTTGAGAAAACAACAAATTCAAGGAGCATAAGGCTTGTACTTTTTTGTTATTTTTAAGGGACAAAAAGGAACTCAGTGGAACTACAGTAAAATGAGCATGTGTGAGTGGTATAAGAAACAAACAAACAAAAAAAAACATTAGAGAAAACAGCAGTTGGGAAAGGAAACTTCTGGTAATAAATGTTATAGAGTGATGATGATATAAACTATTGTGAAGAATTTAGGTTATGCTTCCCAGGTAAAAGGGTGTATATTAGTCAGCTTTCCCTTTGATACAACCAAATACTTGTCATCTACAAATTAAAACAAAGGTTTGAGTTGCTCACCACTTCAAAGGTTTAGTCCATGGTCTTCTGACTCCATAGCAGATCATCATGGCAGAAGGGCATGGCAAAGCAAAGCGGTTTAGTTCATGACAGCCAAAACACAGAGCAGGGGAACAGCACCAGAGAGAAAGGGGATAAATCCAGACATAATCCCTAAGGTTACTGCCAATGAACAGCCCAGACATAACCAGAAGGAAGCCATAGTAATTTGCTAGGCATCTCTTCAATCAGTGAAGCTTACAATCAGGATTAAGAGTTGTTGGGAGATTTTAAAGAGAGAAGTGGCATTTTAGTACTTTCTTTAAAGGAGTTTCTAGGTTCTAGGTGGACAACATATAATAGTACAGGAAACAATTATGAATCAGAAAGTCAATAAAGGAGGTATAATGGGCCAGATAAGAGCTGATGTTGGCTTTGGCTTCTGATAGACATGGTTAAGATGTGGTAGAAAGTTGGATATATTTTGAAGACAAAGAATATTTAACACTAGGAAAATTATGACTTAAAAATTTTGGAAAATATTTAATGTGTTTTAAAACTGTTATCAAAACTACTGTATTTCTCTTTATCCTTTAGTGTGGGATTTGAATGATCATCATTATAAAAGAGCAATATATTAAAACATATTTCAAAGTCCTGCTTCAATGCTATGGAATTATAAAATATGAGAAAAAATGTTAGAAAATTCTTGTTTCAAGTACTCAACTATGGATCCAAGCTACCTCATAAACAATGCAGTGATAAGTACAATGAATATGTATATAGATATAGCTTTAGCACCATAGAAAAATGACTTGCTATGTTTAGGAAACACACAGAGAATTCTTGTGTTAGAGAATACTTCACACAAAAATATATGAGCAATGCTTGAAAGCAAAAATTGAAATTGTTCAATGAAAAACTGAGCCAGAGAAGCAGCCTTCAGCCAGAAATCACAAAAGAGCAACTTTGAATTTTAAGTGGGGCTATTCTGTCTTGAAATCTGGAACAAAAAGGAGAGGATCTGATGTAGATAGAAACATATGTGGTCTTAGGGCAAGTTTAAATTGCCTGTCCTCAATTATCTCTGTAAAACAGAAGAAAAACTTAGCAGATGAGAAAACATATAATGGCTATTTGGGCAACAGTTCTGAGGAGAACAGAGAGGCTTTAAAATCATGACTTAGCAGAATGTAAAAGTGACCAAGAAAAGGAAACACACAAGTGAATTTCTGAGAACATATTATAGTATGCAACATCCAGAATAAACTAATATTAAATCCAGCCATTGTTTGTTATATTGGTTTTGCTTTATATTTTTCTCAGCAATCTGGCAAGTATTAAAAATCAAGTACAAAAAATCCAAGTTAGAGGGTTTATATATTTTGAGGTGGAAATATTCTGCATAAGAACAAACTTTTTGTTTGTTTGTTTAAGAGCTGAACTAGCCATGTGTGATGGCACATGCCTGTAATCCCAGTACTCAAGAGGCTAAGGGAGGAGGACAGTTGTGAGTTAGAGATCAGCCTGGGCTACATAGTGAGCTCAAAAACTAGCCCGAGCTACATAGCAAGTCCTGGTCTCAAAAACCAACCAACCAACCAACCAACTAACCAACCAACCAACCAACAAATAAAAGCTGTGTGAATTTAAGCTATTTAAATTTGTAATCTCCAAATTTTGTATTTAAACTACTTAGCTAAAACCTAATTCATTACATTGTGAGAACTAAATCAGATAAAACCAATTGGATTATTATCTGATCAGTGGTAGTCAAAAACTGGTAAGCACTTTATTGTTGTTGTTGTTATTGTTATTGCTATTGAAAGTATATTTTTAAGTGCTAAAAGATAATGTGTCAGAGTCAGACCAGAATTATACACAAATATTTCTGGAATGTTCATACATAGAGTCATTGAAATATAAAGCATAATAGCAGAAAGTCTCTTTGGTTAATAGGAAACCTGATAAAAGAAGTTTAATTTATACCTGTACCTTTCCAAACTGTTTAGACCTTTTTTGCATCATTGTCCTGCTCACCAAATAATGCATTTGCTAGAGCTCTTGGCTTTTTCACACAATTTCAGCAAACAATAAATGATCATCTTTCAAATCAATTCTCTTTTAATTTCTTAAAAGGTAATAAAATTGGTAATAAAATAAAATTATTCTTCCTGTATGGCTGTCTCTGTCTCTCTAAAACCAAAGAGAATTGAAAACAACATTTGATCCCCTAGTGTGATCTAAACATCTTAATGTTTTCGGAGTATGTATAGTCCCTTCTTTCCATGCACTTGCTCCTTAAAAGGAAGGAATCATTCCCTCTTTTTAAACATTATCTATGAACTGACAGTCTCTAATTGCATATGCCTAGAGGACCTGCTCCAAACTCAGTAGTTCAAAGAATGCTAACTGTCCCCCAGAAATCCTATTAGGTCAAACACAAATGAGGAAAAAAATGATCGAAATTTTATGAGAAACCTGCATGCTTCTCTTCATTAGAATTTATGTTTCCAAGCTTGCTTTTTTATGTATTATATAATATCTATATTATGAAACAAACACTGTAAATTATATCCTTTCTATGAACCAGCCAGAATCTAACAATACCTTGAAAACCCAGACAGTATTTTGTTTAAAATCTGTAAAAAGCTTCCAACTTCAAACGTCACATACTAAGCTTAAAATGCTCTTGGTGTGACATGGGCTGGGTCTCATCAGCCTCTCTCTGCATCTGTGGCATTGTGTCTGGGTTGACCACTCAGATGCCTGAGCACAAAGAAGCTCTTTTTCTCTTCTCAGAGAGCACAAGTTGCTTGCCCCCTTACTGGAATCCAGTCTTTATTAGTTGGATTGATCTCATGACTCAAGTGTCTTTTTAAATATCTCTTCAGAGAGCACATTCTGTTAATATTAGTCTTTTATCACACTTCATATCTTCCACCTTGCATCCTAGGTAGCGCTCTTCACAATTGTATTACGTATCATTCAGGCTTATTGTTTGTTAACACACACACACACACAAGCGTACACACACACACACACATACACACACACACGTACTCCATGGCCACAAAGGAACAGTGACCAGACAGTAAAGACATTCTTGTCCACTCGTGGCCTAGTAACTCATACACAGTGCACACAAAATAGTTAAAATGAATTAGTATATAAAATATCATCCCTCTCTTTATCCATGTAAAGTATGTTTTTACATGCAAGTTTACTTGATGAGCAAATAGCAGAAAATACTTTTGTAAATCTCCTTAAATAATATTTTTATTTACATTTTACTGTATTGTTGATACAATTTTTCATCTTATGATCCAAATAAAATATCCAAATATGAGACTGGGGAGAAGGTAGGGAAATGTTTAAACGTGCACAACATTTGATTACAATAACATGTATAAATCTCATACCAGTGATAAAGTTTTTAAATTCAATTACCAATCTAAAGGGAAAAGTATATTAAATATTATACATTTACAGTTCAGAATTGAACTTACTTTTTTTTAATCTTCAAGAAAAACCATTATATGGTTAGGTATGTTCAAAGAAAGCATTTCTGCAAATCTTCACTGAAAATAGTCAGTTTCTCCTTAAATAGCACACTTCTATCAAAATTTTATTTTAATCCACTTAGCCACTGGAAATTATTTTTTAAAACATATTACCTTGCAATGTTTAAAAGTAATTTTTTGACCTAGTACAATACTTTTGGAATAGGCACTGTCACTTTCCTGAAAAAGTTTATGTAAGTTATCAAGAAATATGCAATTTTGTCTTTGCTGTGGATGTGTTTTTGTCATTGAGGAGGTTTGAACATATATTGCTAGTGCTCTTAATAATTATATTAGTTGCTTAAAAATGTAAATAATAGATTCCAAATATAACTTCGTGTTATTTTGCCTGGTGTCTTAAAAAAATCAACTTAATGTAAGTGAACTTTTCTTAAGTAAAAATAATTGTTCAAAAATAGCATCCTACTTTGCTTCAGTGGTCCACTGTCAAGCTGTCAGGCTTTGTCCACTGAATTACATGTAAAAAAATTTTCATATTGTAATTTCATGTTTCTTCTTGAACAAAGAAAATCTGATGGATTGCAATCATTTACATAGCTCGACAAGAGAAGAATATAAAAAAATTCAAATGTATCATTTTAGGCTTCTAACTACAAAGCTATGAAAACTGACCTAAAATAAGAAAATCCTGCATTCCATCTAGATTGCAAGCAGCAGCTGTGAATTCAGATTCCACACTTCATCTTTCATTTTGATGTGCATTCTTTTGATCCCCAGAAAGAAATATATTTATAATTTCCGAAAGAACTGCCTCAGAGGTAAGTGGCATCCAAATATTGTTCTGTAGAGATAAAAAATACACAATGTCAGTGGTATTTGGCTGTGGATTGATGATCCATTGTACAACAATATAGAGACATCATTTCTATAAAACTTGTAACATTATGGTTTAGGGACTATTTAACCTTTAGCACAAATCATTTTTATTTTCCCACTGGAATTTCAAGCACTTTATTCTGTTATATTGCATTTCTTTTTGTTTTCTCATTTTCCCTGCACTATGCCCACTGAAAATTCTGTTATTGGTAAACTGTAAACATGGAGAGAATTAGGAGCACAATTGTAAGATAAAACAAAGTGGGAAAAGGTGGAGACTTAATTCTAGAGAAGATGTATTTTAATTTAAAAGAACTTAAAGTCTATAATAACAAAATGTTTGTAAGATCAAAATAAATTGACAGTATGTATTTTTTGTTGAGCTCTGTCATACAAGTCTAGCAAAAAGAAGAAAAAAAAGAAAAGAAAAGAAAAGAAAAAAAAAGAAGTAGACAATATGAAATACATTGACAGTTGTGAGTTTTATCTTGGTTATTTTCTCTATTCAGTATTGTTGAATTGTTCTGTTTGATTTACTTGAATTCACATCACTTGACAGTATGTAAAGAGAAGAAAACAGCAAACTCTGATCCTTATAACAAGAGAAAGGGAAGAGTCAGGGAGATAATTTAATTTCTTAAGTACTCTTCATAACAAATTTCGAGACTTATTACTTACAAAGAGATATGCACATTCTTTAAGTAGTTCTTCAGGTCGATTTGAACATGGATCAGACATAATCTGTCTTTTCTGTCCACTTTGGCAGGATAAAGTTAAAGTTGGTACACACGGGCAAAGCAAAAGTAAGGAATAAAGTGTTATGAGTTCTGCAGGGAAATGTCCTCTCTCTTTACTAGTGCACTTTTGTGCCAGTTCACTTCCAACATGATGATATTGTACATTTCCATTTCTGTACAACAGTATTTGAATGGAATTTGCTGCTAAGCAGATACCTCTGGATATGGGAACAATGGTCATTTTATCCAAGGAAAAGATAAGATATCAAGATTCCAAATTGCACAATAGGTCACTCACACATTAGGCACATTAGTGACATGTTTATCATGTAATCATATTTCCATCATTTTAAGGTAAGCCAGTTCTTTCTGAGGACTAGTTCTATGTAATGTAAACCAAGATTTATAATCAACTTTGCCTTTTGAGAAAACAAACTTGAGATTTGGTAGTTTTTCAAAGCCAGAAAATTAATTATCTTTAGGAGTCAGTTTTATAAAATGAGACCCAGAATTGGCAATTATCTGTTTAAGTCAGGTTGTTCAGAAAGTCATTCAAATAAATAAATAAATCCTTTAACTAAATGAATGTCATATTCAAATTTGTTCCATACATTGAGAAGTGTCTAAGTGAATATTAAATCATTTCTGCACATGGGAGGTATCATAATCTCAATCTACTTCAGGTAGGCGCTTAGGCCACTGAGCCAAATCCCCAGCTCTCAATCTACTTCAAAAGGAAATATGACCATGATATTTCCTTTCATTTTCCTATGTATATCACCTCTCAACTAACATATTCAGAACTAGTATGTGGTATTTTAGTGGAAAGTTGTCATGTCTTTCTTTTGAACAATTTCTAGAAAGGCTCTTTTATGCACATTTCTTTTTGACAATGAATTTAGCAGTGTTTATAATATTATGTCTGTACTATTTGATACAAATAAACGATTAAAGATAAATATAGTTATAGGCATTTTCAAACATATAATACATACATGTATATACATACACAAATATATAGTGTACACATATGACAAACATAAACATCTGAGTGTATAATTTTGGTTTGAGAACCAATTACTCAATTTCCGATAGCCACAAAGAGCTGTCATTCTAGGGATTTTTCAACATAGCTTAGATATCCTTCGATGTGTGTTTAGTATGCATTAGATGTATAGTATTTTTCAGTATTCAGTTTTTAATCATTAAGAAACAGTAGTACTTACTTTTATTGAATTGCCACAAAGAAGAAAAAAATATTTATGAACTAAGGTATTTTCCTTCACAAAATTTTATACCATGTCTCATATTTAGAAAGCTGCTATAAAGATCCTTGTAAGATTCAACCATTCCATTTAATGTTTAAAATTGAAGTGGCCCAATATAAAACATTTTCTCATTCTAACCTCACTCATCTAAACACATTATATGATTTAGTAGTATGACATTTCCACAAACTTTGAAGTCTGAAACTATGTTTTACATTGTCTTTCTCAAACGCATAATATTAGATATATCATTCATGCAGTTCTTTTTAAGCTCCAGTCATTTCTGACAAGAAGTAGGAACTAAGTTTATTCTTGACAAAAGTATAATTTCAATGATATCAAGTAGGTATGCCATATATTGGTTTTAATTGTTATTCAAATATAATTTATAAGATATATGTACAGAGAATAATAATCAAGGGACCCTGTGGTCTATGATGGATTTTTATCTTAGATGACATGAATTCATTTTTTTTGCATTTCAAAGTATCTGTTCTATATCAAATGACAAATTGTTTAACTTCCAGATTATTCAGCAGTTGATTTTTGAAGCCAAGTAATCACACATTAGTTGCTAGTGATTCATTTATAGCATGAGTTCCACTTTAAATTATTAGT
This sequence comes from Cuniculus paca, assembly GCA_004365215.1. Classification (NCBI taxonomy): domain Eukaryota; kingdom Metazoa; phylum Chordata; class Mammalia; order Rodentia; family Cuniculidae; genus Cuniculus; species Cuniculus paca. The sequence continues at coordinate 7,657 of RJWT010027567.1, forward strand.
TATAGTAATTTATGATAAATAATGAATTGAATGAGAGTCATTACTATGTGTTACTTCTGGGAATTTTCAAGCAGCATTTAAGAATCATGCTATGTCTAAACTGACTGATCATTATGAAGCATTACCTTTAGTCATTAATCTTGGCACTATTCAGTTAAACATATACCAATACATGTGCATGCACACACATGCACACAAAATCAGTTAATGAGTTTGTCTTGGTCATACACCTTATATCCACGTGTTTCTTAAAACATCATAATTCCATTAATGCTGTTTCACAGATATAAAAAACACCATCAGCAAATGAAAACAGTGCAAATCAGTTACCCATTTTTACTTAATGTAAACTCAGTATGTTCAGTTGTATTTTCAATTATCTAGTTTTTTTCTATATGCACATTTTTATTTAATAAGAACATCTTCAAAAATTATCATTCTTAAAAGTATTGATGTATGACTTTTTTTTTCATTTGGGAGATAATTGTTTTTCATAACAGCAGGGCCAATGCATATTTGCATCAAAAAATAAGCTGTTGTGAAATTTTACTTTTTCCTTTCAGTTCATTAAGTTTTTTATGACATATCTTTTCCTCATGAAGTTGATCTCTTTTATTGAGACTTGTTTTGAAATGGTGCTTAGAATATTTTAATGTAGACTCACTTGATTTGCAGATGAAATGCAAAAAATCTTATTCAGATCACTAAAAAATGTCATCTTTCAATGTTTCTGAAACACCCACCCCTCAACTCTTTTTGGTTTAACTTTTGTAAGTACAATTTTTAGAGAAGCATGAAAAAATGTTATCTGTTTTTTAAAAAGAAATTTTGCAAACAATACCATTTGGAAATTTTATTGAGTTTCAATGTCAAATGAAGCAGGCAAGGGAAAATCAACAGAAAAATGACTCCCTGTAAAGTACCCAAAGATCAGTTCTACACATTTATTGCCAGGAGAAAAAGTAGACTTTGAGTATGAAGCTCTTCAATTTTTTTTGAAGCAAATCTAAGTACTAAGACTTTATTATTATATCTCATGATTTTTAAAATTTTGTGAATAACAAATAAACACACTTAAATCAAGATCTGAAACATAAGACCCCCATTTTTTACCTCTTCAAACTATCTGTGTCATTTTATAAAATGAATAACAGATTCTGAAAATTGAAGAGATTTGCCTAAACACACAAAGAAGGATAATAAACAAACAAAATAAGATTCAAATGTTCAAACTAAATAAGATTAAGCCTTATTAAAAGAACTCTTTTTAAATTACCTATACTTTCAATCAGCACTCTGTAAATTTCTGCTGATTCCTTTGAAAGTGCACATCTTAGAAGGACAACATCAAATTTCAGCATTATTCTTTCTTCCTAAATATACTAATTTAACCCTTGCTTTATACTTGGTTTGGGCTAAAAGGAGACCCAACAGCATTAAGAGCTCAGTTTCATAATAGGTTCTCTTATCTTTTTCCAAGTATGCAATTCTGTTTAAGTCAATATTCACAATGAATATAGATATGTAGATAAAAGTCACACACAACAATCAGCTCCTTGTGAGTTACACAAAATGCGGGACAAAGGGATACATTTTCTAATCTTATTATACTTTTGTCTTTAGAAAGCATTTAACCGTAAATATATTTCACTACAGATATTGCCAAAAACTGGGTGGCTGAGACTACTAAACGAAGATGAAAAGTGCAGTGAGAAGAATGAATTTTTGTTAATCTTCCTTCTGAACAACCCTACTCACAATTCCCTTAGTTACAATCACTCCTTAGCTTACTTACTCCTTCAGCGAGTATTTATTGTGTGCTCACAAAAAACAAAAGGTATGCTATTTTGTTTACTGTTAACAAAGCAGACTACAGTCCTGTCCTTGTGGGGTAACATTTTTATTTTGGAAAGACAGACAACATACATGAGAATTGGTAAATATGTAACAAATCACACAGCAGTGTAAAAATTCATTGTAAAGGGACTGAATGGGTTGACATTAATCTCTAAAGGTGTTAGCTAAAGTATCCTTCCTTGACGTGATAGCATGAATCCTTCCTGAAAAGACAGACATTTGTATGTCTATATTTCCCTATTTTTGTTACCTTAATCTCAGTCATTGGTCTTAAATTTTATGTTAGGTAATATTAAGAACAGGAAAACATTTTTGAAGAATGAAAAGCCTAGAATATCTACTTTCCTGTCCTTGTATCAGAATGTTTCATTTTATTATGCATCCACCACAGAAAGGGACTACTGATTCTCTAATATAAACTTTTGTGTAGGCTTTCGTCTTAGTAAAACATTTGTTTTTATTTAGTGAATGCATTAAGATGGAGGAGATATTCTCACTTTTATTCTCTGTCATTAAATAGTAAACCATTCTATCAAGCATTCTGTTGGTTTAGCCAAGTAAGGATGTTTTCTTGAAACTCAGGTGAAGATCCAAGGCTGTGTCTATTAGCCAAGTGTGAAGCCTCTAGAGTGAGATTTTCCTCATTCTCACTACTCAACAGGCTAGACAAAAGTGATTTTTCACTCGAATAGTGCATCTGGGATTTTTGGAGAATAATAACACAGAGAGCAAGTGAGTGGAAGACTGAGCAGTATTTCTAGAGAAATGCAGCATGTCAAAGATTAAGAAACCACAAATGTGAACCAATAAAATAAATTACTTCAATATTATATACATTAAATATAAATATATAGAATTCCCAGAAAATCTACAGTTAGCTTAGATTTAGATTTCAACTGAAATAACTGCATTTTGCAGGACTATGAGAAAACTTTAACCTTTATTTCTTGCTTTTTTACTTTAGCTAAGCCTATATTAATCATTTTATAGCACTTTTTAAAAACTTGCCCAACATGTCTTTTTAGGAAAAAGGCACCCATTTATCTCCTCATCATAAAAATTTAGCTTTATTTATATATTGAGACCATAAAAAAATTTTAGGTAATGCATTTCTAACAATTCACATCTTCATAGGAGTGGAAAGAAAAACTATATTGACACATGCATGAGCATAAAAATATGCATATTCAGCCAGATGTGGTGGTTTACAGCTGTAATCCCAGCACTCAGGAGGCTGAGGCAGGAGGATCATTGAGAGTTTGGACCAGCCTGGGATACAAAGTGAACTCAAAGCCAGGCTAGACTACATAATGAGACCCTGTCTCAAAAGGACAAAAAAAGGGGAAAAAAAAAATATATATATATTCTTATGCTGAGATAAACTCAAGCCAGAATTTTTAAAAATATTTAAAAGATCCAGGTCCAGAAGAATATAATCCACATATCAATAGAGTAATTTTTAAAGTATATCTAGATGTTTATGGGAACCAACTAGATCAAGTAGCAAAAAAGCTTTATAAACCAAGGTTTTGCTTATTAATTAAATAAATCGCAACATTATAGAAATGTTTTAAACAAGATTATAAAAGATGAAGTAGTCACACTACCTTATGCTTTATTTCAGATAATTTCTTAGCTGAGAATAAATACATAATACTTACAACACCTTTATCTGAAATGTGTATAACACTTTTAATGTAAGGGAATGGATGTGTACCAGGAAAAAGACAAGTAGAAAGTAGAAGACAATCAAGACACAGCTAAAAACAGTGACTACAGCATTTGAAAACAAATACAGGTTATTGTGAGGTAATTTGAACATAGTACAATCCTTATATTAGTGACTACTGTGTTCTTGACTCCCTCATCACTGTAAAGTAGGGGAAAATGGTTAATATTTTAAATAATTTTTTAAATTTTGAGACAGAGTGTTTCTTAATTATCCAGACTGGTTCTGAACCTGTGGTTCTCCTGCCTCTGGCTCCTGAGTAGCTGAGATTACAGGCATCTAGCAGTGCATTTTTTATTTAACTTTCTTTCATGTTAAATACAGTTTCATTACTAGTAATCAAGGTAAATCCTACACTAAATCTATGGTTCAGTATGCCCAGATAGTGGAGTTAAAACTTAGTTGGTTATAAACAAGGTGTATGAAAGCTGTAGTGTTACCAGATATTTATTCATTCAGAAGCAAGGTATTACAAGGGTAAGAGACAGGATGGGCACAGAAATAATCACCTTGCCTTGTTCATGATTTATCTAACTTTCATTGATGTTTTTAAGGGACTCAGCACTCTAGTAATTATAGCAAAAGACAGACCCCCAAAATTGAACATTTCTAATAATCATAGTCAATAACAAGTCAAGGGATTAATTTTATTCTGACCCTGAGAGACTTAATCTATCAATTAGACAAAATGATTTCCTGGAACAAAATCTTCTCACTACATTTTTATTTCAGCAAGCTTGCATGACTGAATATCCACACCTTGTAACTGTGAACCCCAGATGGAGCAATGATGAATTCTCTGGTTAGCTGTTTCTAAAGGTGCTCATCTACTTATTATCAATCTGGAGGCAAAGCAGGACAATTGTTTATTCATCAACTCATTTACTCATTCATACTAATAACAAGAATCAATCAAGCAGTGATTTAACTGCCTGGTCAAGCATGTCCCAGGCTATGTACTGAAACTACTAAAGTGACTAGAAAAACTCCAGAAATATACTTTTTTTTAGCAATTTCTACTTCTAAGACCCAGACTTCCAGGGAAGTATTAGTATGACAATTTGGAAATGAGAAAAGCCAAGAAAATGAAGGAAGAAAGGAGAGGAGAGATGGAGGGAGAAAGGAGAGAGGAGTAGAAGGAGAAAGAACAGAGAGAAGAAAAGAATGGGGAAAGAATCAAAGAAAAGATGGAAATGACAATACAGAGAAAATAGTCCTTTAGGCATAGAATTCTTAACATAGTTCTGAAAATAATGATTAAATACTTCACATCTATTAGCAAGGAAATATTTTATTATCAAAAATCATTTTTAAAATTTTAGAAATAATCAGACTAATAATTTCTTCTAGAAATTTTGAGAGTAAGAAAATTACACAAGGATAAATTTTCAAAAATGAAAAGGCTCATAAAGTGATTAAAATAGACATGTGTATGTCATATACTAACATGTTAGGAAAAAGTGTCGACCCAAGTAATCTTTTCAAATATTTTTTATTTTGATAAGTATCCATTCTCAATTTCAAAATGCTGAGCAAGAAGAACATCTTTGATCCCACCAAGAATAAGGAAATGCTGAGTTAAAAAGCTTTTCCCTAAATTTGATGAGTAAAGAAAAGCAATCTAGGAAATTCTATACACATTTTTATAAATTAAATTCAGAGGTGTCCCACAAAATTTTTTGCAGTACTATTTCAATAGTACCGCTGCAAAAGCATCTCTAGATTATACTAATGTGATCTTTAAATATTAGTCCATTTTAGACAGAACAAAGTAATCTATTTTAGGATTTACATTTTCTGCTATTCCTTTTTACTTTGCTATACATTCAGAAATGTTTCACATAAATAAATATTTACCTTTTTGAGTTATAGTTATTTTTATCATCATCCAAATCCATTTCAATCTCAAATGTTTCCAAGCATTTATACATGATAATATGAAGGACCTCAGAGAGCTCTTAACCTCATAACATCCAGAATCCAAGTGTGACTTTTAGCTAAACATGTCTACTATCTTTATAGACTCTCTAAACTTAATTTATAGTTTTCCCCTGAAGTTTCTTTAGAGAGCTTAGACATCCAGTGAATTTTCCTTTTGAAAACCTGACTCAAGTAGTTTGGAGGGATGGACAAGTTACAAGTATTCAGGTTAACTGGCTGGACCATCGCTTGACAAGTCGTACACTCAGAAAGGTTCACAAATCTCATAACATTTTAGACGTTTTTCTTCCTCCTCTTCTAAGTTTTTAATACATTTTCATGTTGGAAAGGGAGAAAAAGTAGAACTAGACAGCATCTACCAGAGATTTTTTAAAGTTAGCTTTTTTTAAAAGTGTTTCTCACATAGTGATAATTACATCAAATGCCATAATGGACAGAATTAACATGTCTATCATTCCCATTATGAATGTTGCTACTTGAAGCATAACTCACAACTGCAAGATTCTATTAAAATATTTTAAATGGAATATTGAAAAAGTCTCTAAAGTGTGTTATTAAATGGCTCTCATCATTTCATTTTCTATGAACTTTACAAAAGAAAATTCATTTCAATGACATTAGTAGACTTTTACTATTCAAAAGCCATAGCATTTCAAAATGTACAGCTGAATTAAAATTGATTTGGGTTTTAGCTTTGGTTTCACAAACTACTCATGTCACCAAAGAAAATTAACTTGGAGCTTTCTGAACAGATACATCACAAAATGGGTGATTGGTAGCGTCTTCACAAAATTGGCTTACAACTAAGTAACACAGAACTTAACATTACAACAGAAGAGCTAGTAGATAAGATATTTTGCACATTGTTTTCCTATACAGACAGAATTTACACTGAGGTTTTATTTATTTATTTATTTATGTACCTGAAATTCAACTCATAGCTTCATGCTTACCAGGCAGGCGCTGTGTCACTGATCTATATCCCTGGTCCTTACATTGAAATTTTAATGTAACATCAAAACCAACTGACCAACCCATTTTCTAAAGATCATGTGTGTGTGTGTGTGTGTGTGTCTTTAATTGCATTTAATAAATAATGTTATCTTGACCCAGCAGTATTATATTTAGTAAGAAGAAACAGAATCCTAGAATGCCACTAAGGCTTTCTTTGGAAATTTTTTTCCTATTTATAGAACAAAAGGATACTGCATCTAACCCAAAGAGTAAAACAAGTGTGATCTCAAGGGAATGCATTGCATTGATTAGAGCAAAGACAGGAGAGAAAGTTCAATTGGCTCACACTGCTTGGTCTTGATATAAATGCAACTTTGCTGAGAAAGAAACGAGTATGAGGTAATGCTATCGTAAATAACTGCTTAAATCATCTCAGTACTATGGAAGCTGAAATTTTGTAAAAGGAAAAAACCCTGTAAAGGTAAAAGCATGGTGAAGGCAAGCTCTTAAGGTAATTGAGGATTTTTCATTGGACAGTGATTTATACAATATGTGGTGTGTTTTTTTTTTTATGGAATGCTTCACAAATTTGCATGTCATTCTTGCACAGGGGCCGTGATAATCTTCGTGTCATTCAATTTTAGTATATGTGCTGCTGAAGTGAGCACACAGTATGTAGTTTTTAAATTCAGATTTGGAGGACCTACTAGTTAATAACTGCAGAACAAAGCAGCCTTTACATTTTTTGCTACTAATTTTAACTATTACATACATAATTAAAGGGCTAATCTAATATACACAATTAAATAGTCTCCCATCTAATATTGCATAGTGAAATAAGTAGGACAGGCTGCTTTTATAAAATAGCTGGAAAGCTTTTAAATATGGTACTCTTACAAATATTGAAATCAATATCCACCTGTACATTTAAAAAGGAAAATCCAACAATGCACTTAATGAAGTTCATTAAAAATACAGTATAATAAGAGACCAGTAGGAGTTTGTGTCCATCCCCCATCGGCCACAGATGTTCGGGGCATCCCTGGGGCTCTGCCTACCTACGCCCTGCCCACTCACTGGGAACAGCGTGGCACCGGCTGCTCTGGACCCTCCTGGGGCGAGCACAGCGAACCCCACCTAGCTGTGCACCTTGGGAATGGGTGACCAGACCCATAGAAATCAGCACCCAGCCCCCGTTGGACACAGACATTTGGGGCATCCCTGGGGTCCTCCCAGGACCCTGCCCATTTGCTCGGGTCAGCCCAGCTGTGGCTGCTCTGAGCCCAGCTTGAGATGGGGGTGTGACCAGCGATTTCCGCCTAGCCCT
>RJWT010027568.1:0-15453 GCA_004365215.1 Cuniculus paca
TATTGCTTTGAGTTGCATTTCTCTAATGATCAAAGACATTGAATATTTTTTCATGTTCTAGTGACTTTTTCTCTTAAGAAATGTCTATTAATTTTAGTTTGACATTTTATATGATCTTTTAGCTTTTGGTATCCAATATTTTAGGTTATTTATATATTCTAGATACTAATCGTAGTCTGAGGACTAACTGGCAGAAGATTTTTTCCCATTTTGTATGTTGTCTTTACACTCTTTTAACTATTTTCTTTGCCTGCAGATGCTTTTAAATTGCATATAACCCCATTTGTTGATTGTCGGCATTATTTCTCATGCAATTGGGGTTCTATTCTGAAAGGCCTTGCCTATGTTTATGTCTTCAAGAGTTTTTCCAGTTCTATCTTCCAGCAGGTTCAGTGTTTATGCTTTTATATACAGTATAATATTTTTACCTATCTTGATTTGATTTAGTACAAGGTAAGAGCTATGAGTCTGGATTTATTCTTCTGCATATGGATGTTCAGTTTCCCAGTGCCATTTGTTAAAGAGTATCTTTTGTTTTAGCATCTGTTTTTAGCCTCATTGTAAAACAAAAATGAGATGGCTATACCTACCTGGCAGAAGAGATACCAGGATCATGAAGTTGGTTTCCCCAGAGTGAGGCTTATCCATTGCACTACGAATATGCTGACCCCTGCAATTTCCCCAAATGTGGGAAATTTGACTGCATAATTTATGGTAGAGGGGGACTGCATTCACACTTTCTCATTAAAAAAAAGAAAGAAAAAAAGACAGAAAGAAAGAAAGAAAGAAAGAAAGAAAGAAAGAATAAGATGGCTGCAGTTAAATAGGATTCTTCTTGCATCTTCACTTCTATGTCACTGATTAACATGACTGTTTGCATGACAATAACATGTTTTCTTTATCACTGTAGCTAGAAAATTTAACTTGAAATCCAGGATTGTAATTCCTACTGGTTTGATTTCTTTGGTCAGGATTGCTTTGACTATTCTGAGACTCTTCTGGTTCCCTTATAAATTTTAGCGTTATTTTTTTTTCTAGCTTTATGATGAATATAGATGGTTTTTTGATTGAATTTGCATTAAATTTTCATATCACTTTTTTAATATGACCATTTCACAATATTGGTTCTGCCTATCCAGGAACAGAAAATGTCTTTCTGTTTCCTAGTATCCTCTTATCCTCTTCAATTTCTCTCTTCAGAGTAGAGTAGCTCTTGTTACAGAGTTCTTTCACTTTTGTGGTTAAATATATTCCTAGGTTCTTAATTTTTTGAAAATATTTTGAATGCAATTATTTTCCTGATTTCTTTTTTGTTTTGTGTTTGTGTGTGTGTGCTTTTGGTGGGATTTTTCGGAGGAAGTTGGATCATGGTTGTGCGACTAGTTCAGTGAACTTGTTCACTGATGAATTTATAGCTAAATATGGTGTTGGGAGGTAAAGCATGTTGGAAAGAGGTGACTCACTGAGGGCATAGACTGGAAGAGTCTATCTCTCTTCTTTCTGCCTTGATTCCTCTCTGCTTCCTGCCACCTTTGCATGAAATCACTTTTGGCTGCTGTCCCCCTCTGCCATGCTGTCCTGCCTTGGAGCCAGCTAACTATGGACTTAACCCTCTACAAATTGTGAGTCAAAATAACCCCTACTCTTTTTCATTTGTGGGTGTTGACTTTTGTGTCTCAGTGATGAGAAAAGTAACTGAGAGTATCTAGACTGTTACTGAATTTTGTGTTTTGATTTGGTATTCTGCCACTTTGCTGAATGCATTAGTACTTCTATGGAACTTATCAGTTCTTCTGCAAAAAGAATCATGTCCTGTGCAAATAAAGATAGTTTGACTTCTTCTGTTCCTACTCACATCCTTTTTATTTCTATATTTTGCCTACTTGCTCTGGCTAAACATTCAAGTACTAAATGGAGCAACAGTGGTGAGAGTAAACACCTTTGTCTTGTCTCCAATTATAGAGAAAATGTTTTTGTTTTTTCTCCACTTAGAATGATGTTGACAGTGTGTATGTCATAAATGATTTTTATCATGTTGGGGTTAAGTCTTTCTTTACCCATTTTGTTAATGTTTTTATTATGAAAGAATGCTGGATTTTCTGAAAGGATTTCTTTGCATTTATTGAGATGAACATGTGAATTCTATACTTGATTCTATTTATGCTATGTATTACAATTATTGATTTACCTTAACTTGCTTTAAATAACATCACTATGTTGACTTGAAACCACAATTTCCTTTTTTTTTGTACTGTTAGATATCAAGCAATTTACATTTACTAATATTCTTTTTGATTTTGTTATCTACTGCCTCTGTACTTTATTGTACAAAGGCATCTAGACTCTATTCTCCTCTTTTATCCCTTCCTCTCCTGCATTTTACAGTGCCTTCTTTCCTGTCAAATCCCTTCATGTCTACTTTGAAAACTGTCATTTATGAAGCTTATTGTGTCTCCTCCAACCTTATTTATTCTGTCTCTATCTTAACCTTTTTCTACATCTAAATTATTTTTTAAAAATTTGTATTTGTCTTGTCAATTTATTTAATTGCTTTTTATTAGTATCACAATTAGCATATTTAAAGATTTTTGTTATATGCAGATACCATATTTAATTTTCCATGAATATCAAGGCCATACAGTATGTAAAAAACATGTGATGACTTAGGCATAAATGTGGGTGTAACCTATAAGATAAGCATAGCCATGAAAAAGAAATTTCAGAATAGTTTATATTTATATGAGAGTCAATACATGATTACTGTATATTAACCCTTAATAGTTAAAACAGCCACTACTTATCATGGTTTCCATTTGATTTATCATTTTAAGATTTTTTTTCCAAGTAAGTTTTAATATTTGTTCCCTAGGCATTTGATCTAAGGGCACAGGTTATTGAACAATTTCAATGGATTCCTAGCAAAAATAGTCCTTGCAAATATAAAGATCTTTCAACTTGCAGGACCAGTTAAAAAGCCTGGAATTCAAATGTGTCAGGAATCTTGAATTATCTTTCCAAAGAAGTTGTTCATTACTAATACTGGTGAGATGTGCAAATGATGGAAACATGCTTTCTTTGAAAGAATAAAGAGCCCTGCACCCAGTTTTGAGCACAGTGACATTAGCAAGCTGATACTTAAAAATCTGGGGTTGCTTTTTATTCTGGACAAAGAATATATTTTGGTTCTGTACAAAGCGTATAATATTTATTTTTGTTACTAAAAAACTTTAAATTCATGTGTTCTGGTGTTAGTCATATATACAAAACAAAATTGACTAATTTTCAATTTATTAATATGACCGTTAATGATTTTCTTGTATGCCTGATGTCTAATATTGTAATAACTGGGTCCTAATTAGTCTGTTTTTGAGTTTAGAAAATAAAAGGTAAGTTAAACTGGTTAGAGACATTTTGATTCTTACAAATTTATTTCTAGTCTTTATTTCTAACAAGTTGCTTTCTTTGTGTATTGTATCTTTCTATCTTTTTTCTTGTGAGGAAAGCAACAAACTGCTTGATTTTTCATTATATTTTCACTTCAGAACTCAAAATAAAATATCCTGAATCTTGAGAATCCAGAAATTCATGAATTTGAGTATCCATGACCAAAATTGTCATAAGTATATTTGACTTCTTGTTTAAAAAGCAAAACAATAAAAAAACCCTACTCACATATTATGCTTATTAAAAGAATCGTCTCCAAATTCAGATTATGTCCACTCAAATATCAGTTTTGATACTTGCAAACTGTACAGTGCTGGGAAATTAACCTCTCAGAGCAGAATTGTTCATTTGAAAAGTGGCCATCATAATAATATTAATTTCAATGTATTTTTTGTGAAAATTGAATCAAATAATACAATGTTCTCAGCTTCACTGTGTTACACAGTAAATAATAATAAATATAAAATTTAATAAAGCCACCAACAGTAATCTTATTGAATTACCAATTAATAGATAGGAAACTCACTTCTGTAATAAACCAGGAAGAATGTAGTGTGTAAACTGGCTACATAATCTAATCATCCTCCAATTTCTGGTAACATATGCAGCATAGACAAATACTGGCCATAAGATTTGTTGTTGAAAACAGTTCTGTCGATGGATTTTAAAATTTGCCACTCCCAAATGAATAAACAGTACTCTATGTTTCAAAAAAGTATTCCACACAAGAGAGCATGCTCAAACCTGCTCAGTTTCCTCTCCCCACAGTATTCCAGCAGCAACAGTCTGCTCATTGTTCTCAAGAAATGCTCTTTAAAACAATGCCCTCATGCCCCATTGCATAGCTATATTATTGAAATTTTTTGCACTATAACTCTTTTGTGTTGTTTCTTTCAGCAAAACTGTAAGCAAGAAAGAAATGAAAGGATGCAGTTCATGTTTTTCTGAAATCTGAAAAATATGAAATCAAAACAGAAAATATAATAGAAAGTATATAGAAAATCTTTCAATTTACCTTGTTTTCACAATAAAATAAAAGAGACTCAAAAAGATTCACTGCCTTGTTCACTGGGTTAACTTGATTTACGCCATGTTATTCCGCTGTAAGTTTTCTATCTTTCCATTTTAGCCAAAAAATTCTCTAGAGAAGAACCGTCAGCATGGCACAAAACTTTTGTTTCTTCTCAAGGTTTGTGCCAGTAATTTTAGCATATATTATTGGAACTTGTCTTCAACAATTATTACTATGGATCCTTGATGATAGTTAACTTTTTTACTTTAACACAACATAACATAACAAAAATAACATTAAATATATTATCTCGTTTAGTCCTCACAAAACCATATTGAAATGAATATAACTATCATACCTGTTATGGTTTAGATATGAAGTGTCCCCTACAAATTCATGTCAATATATGGGCTTTATTTGCCACTCAGCAGTGTTCAGAAATGTGACCTAGAGATGACTGGATCACTAGAAATTTTAAAGGCAAATTTAGTTTTTTAATTAAAAAAATTTTTTTTGGTACCAGGAATTGAACTCAGGACCTTGTGCTTGTCAGGCAGTTACTTATGTCACTGAACTATATCCCCAGCCCTGGGTCACTAGAATTTTGACATCATCAGTGCATTAATCCATTATCATAGGTTGATGGCATTTTTATGAAAGTTTTATTTTCTTGTTACATGTTCACAGTACATAATTACTACATTCCTCCTGGGGAGTTGGTGCATATACACAATACATCTTAATTTCTTGAGAGGAGACAAAAACAGGAGTGGGGCTTAGTTGAAGGGAATAAATGATGGTGGAGTGACCTTGGGAACTGTATTCCTTTCCTTTCTGAACTTCTTCCTGACTCTGTCACCTTCTCTGCTTCCTTCCTGCCATGTGGTGAGCAGTTCCATTCTATCATGCCCTGTTGTCATGATGTTTCTGCCCATAACAGTCCTAAAAGCAATGGAACCTGTTTTGCTCTTTTAAATTGTGTATGTCAGGTATTTTAGCACAGTGATGAAATGAGGACTAACATAGCTGCCATTTTTCATAAAAGATTTTACTTAGGAAGGTACAATAAATTCCCCAGGTTGCCCAGCTTATAAGTGTTAGAGCTGATATCTGAGTGGAGACAATCTGACTCTAGAGACAAACTTCTGAATGAGCACAACCTGCTAATATAAAGAAACACTCTACAACATTTCTATGGTTTCTCTTCACACTTCTAATTTTTTCTGACTTACTCTAGCTAGCAACTAGATTTTAATTATGAGAAATATCAAACAATACTATGTTGAAGGACCTCGCAAAAAGTAACTGATGGTTGAATTTAAAGGTGTGAAGGTCTTGAAAGCAAAGACTTTAACTTAAAGGTGTATGTCTAGAGAGTTTGATACATTTTCCAAATTCTGTATATTGATGAGTAGAAAAATTTTTTATGGAAACCAAAGTCCTTATTTTTATTTTCCCTATAGCATACTACATTTTGACCAAAAATACATATTTTCCAGTTTAGTAAATACAGTACACAATTTGCTAATATTTAATTCTGTGCTATTTTGATATGTGAGCATCTTGCACAAAGAAATGTTTTAGTGATAAAATTTTAATTTTGTGAGTGGATTATTGTTACTTCCTCAAAGAACTAGCTTATTGAACTTAGTTGCCCAACTGAATTGAACTTTAGAAATATTGTGAACACTTCTAGGCAATCAGCAACAGAATTTATATGATATTTATGTTAGGATAATAAGAATGAGTCACTGAAAATGTCCTATCAAGGAAACGAAGTACATTTTTAAAAATATATTTAAAAAATATTTAATCCAAGTTAGTAACCCTTACACCAAATAGAGGTGAAAAATTGTGGGAAAATGTCCCATTCTATTAAAGCTTTATATAAACCCATGGATTAAGATGAAAGTATACATGGAAAAAAAGACTTTCTGAAAAAAAATTCTGCATGAGTCTTTGCCTCAGGCTTAGAGACTTCTACATGGTCTGACTAATGACATGCAGGAAAGAAAATCTTTCTAAGCAAAAGTCAGATAAATTCCCAACAAAAAAAGTCTATTAGGGCATGAACTGTTCAAGAAGGTTCACAAAAATTCTAGGTAGTAAATGTGTTTAAAACCTATAGGAACCAAATTCCTTTTTGTCTTAATACTATCATTGATTCATTTCTGCATCCTTGGTCAATTAATTACCATTGTTCTCTAGTGCCTCAAAGAGAGATAATTCCTATTAATATGAATTTAGCATTACTTTTATTATTTTGTATTATTCTGAGAGAAAGATTGTTTTTGTAGAAAAATTTTAAGTGTTTAGAAGGAAGGTATAGATCTTATCTTAGTCACTATAACAGGTAGAAAGAAGCCATTTGGTTTGTTAGAAAAAAGAGCAAAGAAATATTGGAAGGACAACTTTTGAGACTTTAGAAATAGTTTTCAGCCGGTAAGAGCAAAAAATGAAAATACTCTTCAGAGTAGCAAATTGGAGGAACATAATCTCATTTTTTCCTATTCAATAATAAAATGATATAATAAATAGAAAGTAACAGTGGAGATTTCTCTGCTTGGGATTCTTGCCTTTGGTCTCAGAGACTCATGATAAGTGATATGGTCAATTTAAGAATGCTGGCAAGCATTCTGAATACTTTAATGTGGACATTGCTTGTGAATTCATAGAAAACATCTGATTGTGCTCTTGTTTCCCAATAACATTATTAAAACAGTAAGTGTTATGGTTTGTGTCTGAGTGTCCCCCAAGCCTCATGCAGTCATAGAAGTGGCTGAATCTAGCATTTGTGATTGGTTTGTTGACTAGTGCTGGGATTGGCAGTGTGAGTGCTGCACCCACCCAGGAGCGGAGCTGGAACACAATAAAAGGCAAATGAGCAGGCATGTTTTTTCCCCCTTTTTTTGCCCTTGTGCTCTTGTTGTTTTCAGGCTGCCATGAACTGCTGCCCCTCAGCCACACCACCCTGCCTTGGAGCAAGCTGAGTATGGACTGAAACCTCCAAAAACTGTAAGAAATAAACCTTTCATTGCTTCACTTTGGGTGTCAGGTATCTTGTCTCAACAATGAGAAAAAAGTAACCAAGACAATAAGTGAAAAATTTCTGGAGCAAAAGAATGGTGCCAGAGAACATAGAAAATAAAACCCCTTATAGAAAAGACATTTTTACAAAGAACCTGAGTTCACTGTGAATCTCTTGGGGGGTTATGTCAAGCTCTCTAAGGAGGAGTTTGATCATCAAAGTTAGGAGGAACAAAACATAGAAATCTCCTTGCAAACCATGTTTAAAATCAGATTAATTTTGCCTTGTTAGCACAGTGCTGAGTCATAGTATAAGCATACCTATAGCTTCTGAAATAGAACAAATAGAATCCCTAATCCCAGGAATATATATCTCTGTTTCAGTTCAAATTATGACAGTTGCTGGCTTTGAACAGAAAGCTTTTCTCTTATAATTTCATGAAGCCAGAATATCTTGAGTTCAGATCCTTTGGTGTTAAAATCCTAATCAATTTTATCAGAGGTCCATTTTTCTCTATTACAGTAATACATATTTCTGCCCATACTGTCACAGAAAATTTGACAAATGAGGATTTTAACAAAATCCTTTTTGTGGAAAAGCTGAATGTCAATATGCACCAATTTGGGGGAAAATTATTGTTTCTAACAAGTTACTATTTGGCAAGAAGAAGCAGCTATTCAATAACCATGATCAGCTCAGGATATTGAATTTATTAGTAGGCTCTTTGTGCTGATGGAAATTTCCATATAAAAGTGGAAATGCAAGGGTTTCTACAGGGAAATCATGCAAATAATTCACAAGGTGAATTTCCAAGAGCTTAGTTTCTGCTATGAATTAACTTATAGCTGATTTTTTCATATAATAGAAAAAAAAATGGACCCATCTATTGATTCTTAGTCTATTATTTTTTAAACATAGTTTTAGTAAGGTTTCCCAGTTCTTTTATCTAGATAACAGTAAAATCCAAACATAGAGCTTTTTAGTTTTTAAATCTGTAATCAGAAATCCAAATATATCCTGCATGGTCCTGGACTAGCATCATTGGCATCACTGTCAAACTTGCAAGAAATTTAGAATTCTTGGTATCACTCCACACCTACTCAATCTGCACTTTAATAAGATACCCAAGTAAACATTTTCACCTTACAAGTTTAGAATCACTATCTTTCCCTAATACACTGAATGGATATGTCTGCTTTTCACTTGAGGGTAATGCTGATTTTCCTTTGTTTCTGACAATTTGAAAGCCAACTTATTACAAGTCAGCCTAAATAACATACAGAGAGAAATTCTTTGAACTATAATATTTATTTGGGAACAGCAAAACATTGCAATGGAAACATACATCATAATGAATAATGGTCACATTCAAAGTGGTTGAAGCAAGCAGGAGTTGTTAAAAGGAGAAGGGAGAAATCTATATAAGCTACTTGGGTACTGAATTCATTGGTCTTAGAAAACTGAGGCAGCCTGGCATGGTGGCGCATGCCTGTATTCCTGGCATTGGCAAAGCTGGGGCAGCTGGATCACCATGAGTTCAAGGCTAGCCTGGGCTACATAGTGAGTTCAAGGCCAGCCTGGTCTATATAGTGAGACCCAGTCTCAAAAACAAACAAACAAAGCAAAACAACCTGAGGCAAGAGTTGTCAGGGATGAAATTCCATTGGTGGACATGTGTTCTCTCAAGAACATCTTGTCTGATTTGCCTTAGTCTTAGAGAATGTTAAAGATAAACTTTGTTGGAGAAATATGTGCATTTATTTGTGCAAGGCATGCAGAGCTTGAGGTGCATTTAGGAAGGAAGTTTCTTGAGGTTTTGAGACAGTCTTTGAAAAAAATGTTTGTTTCAGACAGGCAGGCAGGCATGAGCCCCTCCCTTTTTTTTTATTTCCCAGATCAGATTTTGTCTGAATTTGACAGAAATTATATCATCTTGATATCTGAACTTTCACATAATACATGAATGTGTTCATCTGTACTACTAAGATTTCTTATTTACGCATGTAACAGAGAGACCTGTATAAAAATTATGGCTAAAATAGATATATACAAATCTTAATCTTAGTTTAAATCTTGTGTGTGGTTATGTGTAATGTTATTGCCTGAAACAGCCTTTCTCCTGATAGTCTATTTTCCACAGATTAGGACATAGGTAAAATATTTACTAGATGCCATCATTACAATTAGTTGAACACTGAGCAAAAGTCAAGACAATACGTATAAGCAAATCTGTGCATTCCTTTTAGGTAAAATCTGTGCCTTATTGTAGGAAATAAATAGAGATATAATACAAATAGTGAATTATAAATTAAATTTGTGAAATAAATTATTATGTCCATGTGCAACACTTATTTGCTTATATCAGACAGTAATGAAATGTTTCTTTCCTTTAAATTCTCATTTGTTAGAGTCGTTATGAACTCCTGGGCCTCTCTTTCCTGAGGAGGATACTGGTTGTTCTTGGTTTCTCCTAGATGTCCACTTCTTTTACCTACTCCATCACATACAGTACTCTAAATTCTCAAAGTAGTGTTTTGGAATACAATCGCTATTGACTTTTCTGTTCCTCCTACACAACAATAACAAAAAGGCTTAGTTCTTGGAATTAAACATGGTCTCCTCTCTCTTTGTACAAACCAAATATTATTCTTTCTCCTAAGCAGGCAGAGTGTGTTTTCAGCAGTTTTCCACCCTCACTCCGTTTTTTAGTCTTCTAAATCTATAAAAATATTTCAGTTTTGTAACCATCTCTTAAAGAATCTGAGAATTTGAGACATTCAGTGTGTATACCATACTCACAATACCTAGACCTAAAAGTGTTTAGGTCACTTTTGGAAGATAGACATAGACAGAAACAGACTTTCTGTTTTTAAGGAGAAAAACAAGTCCTGAAAGTGACAAACAAGTTACTGACAGTTGGTGATAAAAGTTAAAAGAAAATATGTAAGCAAAGGGATACACGAAGAAAACTGGGACAGGGAGGCTATTTAGTTTGGAGTGATGACTGAAAGTCCCCTGAAGAGCTTGTGAGATCTAAGTGATACAGAAGGGAAAATATGGTCCAGCTAATGAATTCCCTCCTAGGAGTCTGGTCTACTTGAGGGCCAACAGCTGGGTGAGTAAAGCTGGGTCATCTAGAGCAAAAGGAATTATAAAACATGAAATTTAAAATATAGGCCTGAGAAAGATCATGAATAATCTGAAAACTGTAAAAAATTGTTTAATCAAACACCAGGAGAAAGGGAATAATTTAATTGATATTTTTTAACCTACTTCTAGGTTAAAACCTCAGAGTGATCATTTCAGGAGATAAGAAGACCAGCTTTTGCACTGTAGGATCACTAGAGATCACAATAATGTATTGTACATTTTGAAAAACTAGAAAAGTTTTTAAATGTCACAACAAATAAATGATAAATGTTTCAGAATAGAGATAAGTTAGCCTCAAGTAAACATTATAAATTCTACATGTTGTCAAAATACTATATAATGTGCTATTAATACATAGATTTTTATGTTTTCATATATCAGTCAAAAAAGGTTAGTGATGAGATTCCTCTAGAAGTATAGGTAAGAGATGCTGGGTTAAAGATCTAGATGGTAACAGTTGGAGTAGGAAGACATGCAAAATTTTTGATGAATTGTAAAGGTAGTAACCAGAAAATTAATCATCAGGGAGGAGGGAAGGAAAGGAATGAACAAGGAGGAACACCAAAATTCTTATTAGGTTGAGCAACTTTATGAGTTTTGTGTGTGTGTGTGTGTGTGTGTTATTTACTGAAGTGAGTTCGCGGTAAAAATAAATGAATGAATACAATTACTAATGAAAATATTAGACCTATGTAAGTCTTCCTGTACCTTGATATGAGGATATATGATGGTGCTTTCCCATCACAATGCCTCATTCATTATTATACCACATAAACTTCACCAGAATGGAACCTGAATTCTTTCTTATATTAGAATGAATCCCACTTCCTCTGTCTCTGAGAGGCTAGAAGTGGCTTTATCCTCTCTTCATCTATTAATTCTCATTTCTTAGCTCCCATTCTGTTAGTAGGTACAACTAGTCCTGGTAGAACTGAAGGTGGATACAATGACATGTTTGGCAGGAGTCTCCCAAACTTAGCATAGCATTACATTTTCAGTCAATGAACCCATACAGAGCCATAATGACATTCATCCCTGCTGCCTCTTGTGCTGAGTTCTCAATGTTGACTGGTTTACTTGGTTTCAAATGAAAGGAACAGCTCATGACATACATCCTGTGAGCAGAATACAAAGACATAGCCTTTACTTGCACAGAATTACATGTTCTAATTGTGTTGTAGACAAGCATTATGGGATTATGTGAATTATGACTTTCTGAAATGCCAAATAAAAGAGCCAGAATGTCATGTCTTTTCTTCGATATAGTATTAATGGCTGTTTTAGAACTCTACAATCCATCAGATAGCAAATACTGTTTCGATTCTTGGTATTGAAATTTATTTTTTCAATTGTGGTGCTGATTCTCAAAGTTGATCCCATATAGACAACCTTATGGTACAGTATGTTGTTAATTAATAATAATTTCCTACCTGATATGAAGTTGATTACTCTATGAAACTAACATCTCTTTTTTTCAGGACATAGACAAATTAGTTGTGTAGTTGTAAGAGATTGGAATCACAGATTTAATTATGAAATAAAAATATATTGCCTAATACTTATAATACCCGGTAAATATATGATTTTCTTAATTTCCTTTTAAAACTTCATTGATTGTTTTCTGCTTATTACTTTCTAAAGGAATAAGACAATTGTGGCAAGTTTCTGGCTCAAAGGGAAGAAAGTCTGTTTAAGAATTTTTCACACAGAGCATGCCTTAATTTATTGTTAATTTACTCTTTGTCTATTGATCTTAAAAGAAATGAGCTCAAGTTCTTGAAACTTGCTTTTAGAGTTATCATTACCAAGAACTATATTTTCTAACTTCATGATTTACTAAAACTATCCTAGACTAATATTTAATAAATCATTAATATTTTTTCTAAGTGATAATATGGGGTACATTTGAAACACATTTACGTAGGTATTGATACGTCTTTTCATTTGTTGGAAGAAAATACATTATAGAAGAATCACGTCTACAAAATCTTACCTTCTAGTGTGGTTATAATTATTCAGATTTTTCTGCCAGGATCAAATCTCTATTAGCTTATGTTTTAGTCCTAAGTGACAAGTGAAAAGTTTCACTGAAAACGTCCACAACAATACTAGGACATGAGTTACACAGTTTGCAAATTTCCTTGGAGAAGTAAAACAATAAAATGGAGATGGGCATTTCTTTTCTGTGGGATCACACTTACCTAGTCTTTGTCACCCTGGGAACTTCAAAGAACACATAAACAAAACTTGAAGTTTCAAGCATTAATTGTCTTGAAGGACTGATATCCACAGAGGACTTTTCAGTGATGTTTGAGGCAAAGAGAGTCTAATGTGAACTGCAACACCCAGGAATTTTTCTAGCGATGGGACTAGGAGAAAGACAAAATGAGATGAACAAACTTTAACAAATATATGACCTAGATTAAATTCAAAATGTTACTTATTTTCTTTTTTCTTCCCCATATCAATTGGAATCAAATACAAGGAACATAATACAAATAATAAGTATGTAGAGAATGTAAATAAATGAAGTAATAAAATCTACATAAAATGTGAAGATAAGTGAGAGATAGCAATGTACTAGGTAACATTTTAGTTCTTATATTAATAAATTTGGGGGCAAAAGAGCTAAAGAAGGAAATAATTGTAGAGAAAAATAAATTTAAACAGGAAAAATTACTAAATGTATAAGAGGAGTAAAAGAATTGTTGAAAAGTTACAGCCAACTAAAATAGACCTGCTTGTTAATTTACTGAGAGCATTTAGAAATAGTGCATAGTATACCATCAAGTGAAAATTTACATTTAAGTTTGTTGTTTACTTGACAAATAGTTATAGATGTTTATGAGTTACAATACAGTGTTTTGATAGATGTTTGCATTGTGGAACGAACAAATCAGTGTAATTGTTTTATGTATAAGCACAAATATTTGTTATTTCTTTGCACTGAGTACATTTAAAATTGTCTCTTTTAACTATTTAAAAGCATACGACACATTATTAACTATGGTCACCTGTCTGTGTAATAGAAACACAGAACTCTTTCTGCTCTAACTGTAATTTTGTACCCATCCATCAATGCCTCTCTCCTCCCCATCCACCACATCCACAACCCCATGCTTTCTACCCTCTACCTTCCACTAATAAGCGAGCTTATATTGTATTTTTTCTCTGCGTCTGATTTATTTCACTTAACTTCCTTTACCACTTGTCATCTAGGTTCACCCATATTTTTGCAAGTGACAGACTTTTCTGTTTTTTTTTTTAAGATAGAACAGTATCTTGTTTACATATCACATTTTCAATTCATTTGTCTATTACAGACAATAAAATTGTTTCCAGATCGCAGATAAGATGAACACTATTACAATTAATATGGGAATGCAGAGGTCTCTTTCATCTACTGATTTCAATTCCTTTGTATATACACCTGGTAATCAGATTGTTGCATCACACAGTAATTTCTTGTTAGTTTCTAAAGAACCTATTTTCCAGAATAGCTATGTTAGTTTGCAATAGAGTAACACCAACAATGTGCAAGGATTTCCCTTTCTTCAAATTCTTAAAAGTGTTTTTTTTTTCATTCCTTTAATAATAACCAATCAAATAAGTATGAAATGATATCTCATTGTGAGTTTAGTATTGATTTTCTGGGTAGAATTGTCGGTGGTTTTTTCATGTATCTGTTGGCAATTGTATGCCTTCTTTTGGAAATGTCTGCTCAAGTTCCTTGCCTGGTTTTTTGACAGGGTTGGTTCTTTGTTACTGAGTAGTTTGAGTTCATTATGAACTTTGAGTGTTAGTCCTTTATTGAATGTATAATCGGAAGCTTCTCCTGCTCAGTGGGTTGTCTCTTCACTCGTGTTTCCTTTTCTATGTGGAAGCTTTCAGTATGAAGCATTCTCATTTTTATATAATGTGCTTTAGCTATTTGTGTTTTGGGTAACTAATTAAAATGTTTGCTACACCAATGTCATGGAGATTTTCTCACTTGCTTTCTTCTTGGAGTTTTGTAGTTTTAGCCCTTGAGTGTGAGTCCTTGTATCATTTTGAATTAGTTTATGTCTCAGGGAAGAGCTGCCATTTTCCTTCTGTGGGTAGGCATTCAGTTTTTCCAACTAGACAGTTTCATTTATTGAAGAGGCTGTACTTTTCCAATTGTATATTGTTGAAAACTTTGTCAAAATCAACTGAATGTAAGTATTTGGGTTTATTTCTGGTCTCTCTATACAATTTTATTGGTTGATGTGTTTGTTTTTGTTTCAGTGCTGTGCTATTTCGATGACTGTAGCTACACGATACCTACAGTTTTGTTCTTTTCGGTCAAGATTGCTGTGGTTATTAGATGTCTTTTGTAGTTTCATGCATGTGTTAGGATTATTTTTGTCTATTTCTGTGAAGAATGATAATGGAATTTTCATAGGAATTATGTCAAATCTCTGGATTACTCAGGTAGTGTGGAATATTGTATCAATATTAATTATTCTAAACTATAAATATATTTTTTTCATTTATTTATGTCAGCTTCAATATCTTCATCAGTGTTTTTTAGTTTTCAGTATACAGCTAAATATAATCTTAAATATTTCAGATGCTATTGTAAATGAGATTGATGTCTCATTTTATTTTTTTTATTTTAAAGAAAATAGGACAAAACAAAACAAAACAGAATGAAAAAAGCGAAAGAAAACAGAATAGAGTCAAACATAATATAGCATTTCAAAGCAGAACACTGCAAGCTATACAGGTTTT
This sequence comes from Cuniculus paca, assembly GCA_004365215.1. Classification (NCBI taxonomy): domain Eukaryota; kingdom Metazoa; phylum Chordata; class Mammalia; order Rodentia; family Cuniculidae; genus Cuniculus; species Cuniculus paca. The sequence continues at coordinate 15,387 of RJWT010027568.1, forward strand.
CAAAACATAACAACAGGAGATTAACAATGGTTACCCTAGTGTCTCTTGCTTTCTTCAAAATGGTTGT